>JACEGR010004343.1:0-88769 GCA_014170235.1 Listronotus bonariensis
TGATTTACAGTATCGCACACCGCAAGCTTCTAGAGTCACGTAATAAAAATTTACTCTACTTTACTCCAACTCCGTCAACAATCCCGAGCCCAGCTTAAAAATCCGGACTGTGAACAATTGATCACTCATGTCAAAAAATATTAACCCTACTTTTTTGCTACTTTTTAAACTTTGTTTTTATTGTCGTGTTGGTTTATGGTTTAAAAAGTTTAAAAATATACAGAAGTGTAGTTATAAAATGTCTTTAAAAGATATTAATTACGCTGATATACAAACGCAGTGTGAACAGGAGCTGGAAAAATTAAAGCTGCAAGAAGTAATACATAATACATTAAAATATTAATTGTTTCTTATTAAAATTCTATCTTTTTAGGAAGGCCTTATTGAGGAATTAAATAGCATGCTAAATCAAAAATATTTATAGAAGACAAAATTAAAGGTTTGTCACGATTGATCCCGACTCTTAAAGTAATGAAACATGAGGCAGAAGAACTAGTCTCAACTGTTAATGTTATATCTGATAGTTCTGAAAAAATAAGTAGTAAAATTCGACAGTTGGATTCTGCAAGGGTAAAAATGTTATTTATTTTTATGTATGAACTTTAATAAGTTGAATTTTCTTTATGCAATCAAGGTTTCCTTCTTGTGTGAAGTAAAAGTGGAATTGTTTTTGTCAAAAATAGATGTGCTAAAATTCCTGTTGACCTCAAAAAATTGATATATAAATAGATAAATAGTCAAAACATTTTAAGTTGCTGCAAATTATCAAATTGAATTTCGGAAACAAGTTACTACTTTATATGTAAAAATACACTCCTGAACAAAAAAAAAAAAATAAAAGAAAAGAAACAAAATTTTGATTAAATTCAATCTTAATAACTTTTTGGTTTTCTGACAGATTTTAATTATCTTGTGGTCCAGTTGTAGCTCCGTTTATCAAGATTATTATTTAATATGAGGATTGCAGAAAGTTTTATGGAATTAGGTGTTATACAGGGGAGAGCCAAATGTTGTATTTTGTCTAAAATTTCAAACACTCTGTGGAATAATTTAATGTTACAAATTTTTACCAGTGTATTAGATTTTAAAGCCTAATCTTTTCTTAACATTTTTTTAAATTTATATCAGTATCTCTATTCTAAAAGAAAATACACATTTTTAAATAGGAAAATAAAATTTGTGTGTTGGGTGTCAAATTATAATTTTTCATCTCCCTTAAAATTTTTATTGTTAATAAGAAAAAATTAATTATAAAAATATTGGTTTTTAATTTGTTTTCGTAGTTTCCAAATCAGTAATCAGATTTTTGTTATTTTTTAAGATGTACAAGGTACAACAAAAAGTAAAATTAAAAAAACACCCTGTAAATTATATAACTAGTAAAAAGATATTCTAAGGACTTTTAAAAAATACTAAATTTGTCATAGTTATCTTTATTACTTTTGAAAATATATCCATCCAAATCTTAGGTTTCCAATGTTTTTTTATTTGTATTTTCTTTTAGAATAGAGATACTGATATACTTAAATAAAAAAAGGAAATGTTAAGAAAAGAGGGACTATAAAATCCAATACACTGGTAAAAAATTTTGACATTAAATTATTCCACAGGGTGTTCGAAAATTTGGGAAAAATGCAACATGTCTTTCCCCTGTAAAACACCCAATCCTATGAAACTTTTCCCAATCCCCATATTAAATGATAATTTTAATGGTAAGAGCTACAAATGGACCAGAAAATCATTAAAATCTGTCAAAATACCAAAATTTTATTTCAGATTAAATTTAAACAAAATTTTGTTTGTCAGGCAGACCCAAAATTATCTATTAATTTATCCCATAAAAGATCCTTTATTATTTCATTTGGTACAAAATTCTTTTAAGAGGACCCAGTTTAACTAACTATTTGTAAAGTTAAAAAAATATTTATACAGGGTGTTTAAAAAATAAAATTAAAAATAAAATCGAAAAACCTACCAAAAATCCATTTTTTTAAATGGAAACACCCAAATTTTATAATTTTTTTCTTATGTAGCATAAAAAATAAAAGTATGTTTGTAAAAAGTTGTCTATTTCTAAAAGTTGTAGTTTTTGAGACATTTATAAAATATTTTTATTTGGCTAATAAGTTGCATATTTAAAATTGAGTTATAATGCATTCTTAGTCGGCTTTGATAGCATTAAATGACAGACATAGAATTACATACATTGCTTTAGCATTTGATTGTTTTTACCTCCATCTTAGCCAAGTAATAACATCATTTAAATCTGCAGCTTATTGGCAAAAAAAAATTATTGGAAATATCAAAAACTATAACTATCAGGAATAGACAACTTCCTTTTTATTTTTAATACTTTATAAGATAAAATTATAAATCTGGGGGTTTCTCTTTAAAAAATGGACTTTTGGTAGTTTTCTTAATTTCCTTTTTAATCTTATTTTTTAAACACCATGTATAATGTTTTTTAAACTTTATAAATACTTACCTTAATTGGATCCCCTTAAAAGGAATTTTATCCGAAACTGAATAATACGAATTTTTTTATGGCTTAAATTACTTAATATTTTTGGGTGTACAAACATCATTTTTCTGGACAAGTAAATTGAAATATGTCAAAAACGCTTAGACTTAGGTATAGGACAAGATACACAAAATATGTTTACTTCATGTAGAATTTGTTAATGTAATAATATATAGGATGTTCCATTTAAAATAAGCAAGTTTTACGCACTTCCGGTAAAACAGAAAGTCCCAGAAACCTAAAATTTTTGCCATATAAATATCTAAATTCTTTAAACCCAGCGCCAAAATTTAAAAATATATCTTTGGTGATTTCCAAAATAATTTAATAGGACACTCGCCGTGAATAAACTTGTATGCTTAAAAACTGAACTGTGAAATGTGCACATTTTAGGTACTTTTGTTTAATTGGTTTTAGTGTTTCATACATTTTTAATTGTATAGGTTAAAACCAGATTTTTTTAAATTCTTAAATATCACTTGATTTTTATTTATTGCCTTGTTTTGGTCATTTGTTGCCTTGTTTTGGCAATATTTGCAAATGATTTATTTCATCAATTATAAATAGACTTTAAGTAAGTAAAAAGTTCAAAATTGATTTAGAAAAATATTTTAAGTTATTATACTAAATTTATAAAATATACCGTAAACTGCAGCCTTTAATCCTTTTATTGATAAGTTCATTTTTTTAGTTTAAAATATAATTTAAATGATTTATATTGTGCGGCTGTTAAAAACCATTTTTAATTTAAATTGTTTGTTGTTGTTTTTGTAGGGTCATGTTGATGAATGTTTGCTAAGAGTTAATGATTTAATTGATTTAGAGATATGCTCTCAGGGTGTCCAGCAAGCCATTTTAGATTTAGATTATGAAAAAGGAGCAGCACATGTACACAGGTTTTTGTCGATGGACCAATCCTTATTAAAAAGAACTGCTAATGACATGAACAATGTATCAAATATGCTTAAATCTGTAAGAACTTTACAAGAAGCTGCTGCTCAATTGAGAGCTATTGTTGAGCATAAATTTAATGATGCAGTTACTAATGAAGATTTGGGATCTATTGAAAGGTTCTTTAAAATATTTCCATTATTGGGAATGCATGAGGAAGGTAAATCCTATTTATTTGATTTTATACCGGGTGTCCTTAGCCGGTGGCTCACCCTTAAAACTTTTTATTTTAAGATATTAAAATAAAATAGGTAGGTATATCACATAAATATGCAATATTTCGCTATAAAGTTGTTTCCTATCATGTCTGGTTAGTGGCCGGAAACGACCCTAACTTTCTTATTTTAAGTGGGACGCCTGGTATATTATTACGTATTTGGATAGAAACCAGTGGCGTTGCGTGACCAAAATTAGGCGTAGGCAAAGTCGTGTCCGCGAGGCCCCTTTCATGACGAAAAATAAAAAAAGGTCCTCTCCCAATTTTAAACTTTTTTTTTTTTTAACACTGTACAATTTTGCGAGGCCCCTGATTTACAATATCGGGCCTCCAAGACCGTCCGCATCTTTCATTTCGGTACTTCTCCTATATCACATTCCATACCTTCACCTTGCCGCGAGGCCCCCAGGCGCGAGACTGTAGGCGACCGCATACACTGCCTACGCCTAGCTACGCTACACTGATAGAAACCATACCATTTAACGCCACACAATAATTATTTTAGTTAGCAGTATATCATAAAAATCTTTATTAACTGTTTTTATCTAACAGGAACAAGTAGCCTGTATTATTGATAAAGAACATCGGGGACTTAAAAATACAATAGGTAATTAATAATTATTTCATCAGATACTGCGTTTTTTTCTAGTTTAATTAAGCATTGAGAGTGTTACAAAAGAAACCGGTTGATTTGCTGGTTGATGCTATTAGGGAAAATAATTAGTTAATACAGATTTCTCTGCTATACTATTAACTAACATATTTGTGTTGTATCAAATTGTCACTAAAAAAATATTCTTTTAGCTATCATAGTAAAGTGACCACATTTTCAATCATGGAAATCGGGACAACTGAAATAAGATGGATTTTTTTGTTTTTTCCCCAAAACTTTTATGGAAATTATCTTTTATCCCCCAAGGTCCTCACCTCCGCGAAAAACCCTCTCTCCCACCACTAGTCGGTACTTTTACAAAACAATTTCGGACATTTTCTTAAATTGTATTGTCAACAAATTTTATAAAATTCTGCTTTACACAGCAGACTTCTTTGCGCCAAAATATGAAGTAAAAATATTAAATTTTCCTGCATGATTCAGTTCTAAATTAAAACAAAAAGTAATAGCAATAAAGAAAATTTCACATAAAAAATATAAAGGTACAATTAAACATCAATAGTATGCAGAATTTAATGTGTAAAGGAATGAATGTAAGCTACTGACTGATGAGTGCTATAGTAGATATATCTCAAATGTGAAGCAGCAAATGGGGAAAATATCAATGTATTTTGCAGGTTTGCTAGGTCAAAGACACAAAAGGGTACTGATATTCAGGAAACAATGTTTCTGGGTGATGGACATGCGGGTGGAGGGCAAGAAGTGGCTGAGCTTTCTGTGGTACATTTTAAATCTATTTACCAAGGTTTTATTGGTATGGTCTTGGATAATGATGAAGAAGAGAGTGTGGCCAATGATTTCAAGGTTGATGTTAGTCAAACTGAAGTAAGGTTTGAATGTTTGCTTGAGTGTCTGTTGTCTTTGGATGTGAAAAAGAGTGCTGGTCCTGATAAGCTGCCCAATAAAGTATTTTGATAGTGTGCTGTATCTCTTTGTGAACCTCTCTTCTTTCTCTTTAACAGATCTCTGTCTACTAGTGTTTTTCCCAGCAAATAGAAGCATTCGGTTGTCTCACCCATATTTAAGGCAGGGAACAACTGCGATGTCCAAAATTATAGACCTATTGTGGCGGAATCTGCTTTTCTATTATGCCCTCACTTAAGACTTTTAAAAATAATATTGTAGAGCAGCAGCATGGTTTTGTGGAGGGTCGTTCTACAGAGACCAACCTTTATTTTTATTTTTAAAAATAAATTAAAGAGACCAATTCTGAAATGTTAAAGCTTGCTGTCAAGCATGTATGTCATATTTTATTATTGTTGTACTGGTTGTACTTTTAAAGTTTATTGTAAAAAAATTGTAAAAGTGGTGTATCCGATAAATGAATAAATAAATAAGGGTGAGCCACCTGCTTGGGACATCTGTCTGGTATACTCATGTTGCATATTCGAGTCAGCGATTCATAGCGGATGTCATCATTCCTTATGAGCAAGAAACACTTGTAGCCGTCTTATTTGTTACCCGGAGTTATCCATTTATTTGGAGGCTTTGTAATTTTAATTTAATTAAGTATCTACTGGGTTTTTTAATTGTTTGATTTTTGAATATTAATAAGTCACTATACCGAAGAATTTTCACTTCTTATGATGATTTGTAACTGGGTTTAAGAATATTTATTCATATATTATATTACAAACCTTTCAGTTTAGTTGATTAAACTATCCAAAATATTTTGAGCATGAATTTTTATTATTTTAAACATTTTAAAATGTACATAGGTTTAAATGTATTTATTATTGTTATCTCTTTTCAGGTATCAGAGAATTTTGCACTTATCTTCGAACAAAAATAGCTATAGCAGCTGAAAAAATCTGAAGTCAGCTATAAATACCCCATTAGCTGATAAACGACACAGTATTATTTACGCCGACACACTGATTTTGTTATTTGAAGGATTAGCAAGGGTTATTGACACACATCAACCTTTACTTGAAACTTATTATGGTCCAGGAAGGTTGCTTTCAGCAGTTACTATTTTGCAAAAAGAATGTGATAATCAGATTAAAAGGATAGTGCTGGAATGGGGGAAAACTAGACAAATACAGAAGAAAATTCAGGTAAAATATCTTCACATTTACTGTGCAAAAAGTAGGATGTTATGTGTTAAATTACACAGTACACATCGTCGTTTCATTTAGGCATATGACCAATCTGGTTGGTGATCATATAGTCTAGATTATTAAAATTGCTCACCAGTGGTTAAAGGAATAGAACAGTTATAGAGTGGAAATGCTAATTGTACGTGTCAAAATTAGAAATGTATAGAAATCAAAGAAATAAGTAAAGAATGGAATGCTGGACGTATGGGTAACGTCAATTTTGGACTTCATTTGCAGTCGCTAGGGTGGCATTGACAAGGTCATTAAAAGGTAAAATTTTCATATAGAAGATATTGTTGGACAACAAACAAAAAAATGATATTTTTGCACTTAGATCAATTAGCATTTCCACTATTCAGTTATGTCGTAAAATTTTGAAGTGGAATTTTAACTGCTAGTTACTTAATATGTATTTTAAAGAACTATTCTTCATTGTGAATTTTCTTTTTAGCAAATTACTGAGTTGTCAAGAATGAGTTCTAGTGCAAGTTTTAGCAAATTAGAAAAAATTGATCCCAAAGATTTAGACATACTGATAGGAGAAATAACTTTAATGCATTTTCGTTGTGAAATTTACATTAAGTTTATTCAGAGGAAAGTTACAGTAAGTTTTTTTAATTTATTTTATTTAAAAAATAAATTCAGCATGTTTTGTTGGATAAAAAAGGATTTTTCTTATATTCTTATTGTAAAGCAGAGAAACTAAAAACATTTTTTACAAGTATTATAATACTAATAATTATTGGTAATTAAAAGTACAGAGTTGATCACATACATATGAAAACCATATACAAAGTAATTTAAGAAGATTACTGTTGTTATTATTTGTATAGATTATTTTAAAATGTAAACAAATTACCTTTTAGGCTGATATTGAAGTTGGTGTTTCTGAAACAGAACAAAAAGACAAATTAATTAAAGCTTTAGATCAACTTCTTCTTAACAGTGAGTTGTCCCAGTCTAAACATGATCTTCTATCACATTATTTAAGATTAGAACAATATTTTATGGAGGAATCGGTGGGCAAGGCTGTCAATATGGATACTTTGGAACCATCTCAACAAACATCCAGTATGGTTGATGATACTTTCTTTATAATTAGAAAATGTATAAGGTTAGTAAATACACCCTCTTTGTCTAAATTTTTGAATGGAGTAATGGTTTTTGTAACTGTCATTAACAAAAACTTGATGCAATGCACTGGAAGCAGAAAACTTTAACCTCCCTAAGGTTTTAATTTTAAAGCAGCATTGCTTTTTTGGATAACTATTGGACAGGCGAAACGATGATAGCCCGAATAATTTTTTGAATGAGCTACGCTATGCCATACCACCCCCTACGCTATGCCCTAAGGGTATGTATATATTGAAAGCAATTTGCTTAGCGGCTAGAGATTAGAGACTTTCATGAGTCGCCCGCCCGCTATGCAAGTCTCTAACCTCTAAGCATATCACTTTCAATATAAAAGTACCCTTACACCATAAAAATAACTCATAGTAAAGTCACTAAAGTCACGCTATCAACATCTCGTCGCCGCTGTAGACAAGTTGAAGGCGATGTCGGCCGCGCTTTGATATTGAACAATTGCATATGCTGCGGGACTGTGAAACTATTTGAGTTATTTCTGGGGTGGCCATACCACCTACTGCGCTATTCCATACCACCCGCTGCGTTGTCACTGTCACTGTTAGCAGACTATACATTTGTTTGTTTATAATAGATTATTAACATTAGTAAATTTTAAACCATTTCATTTTAGGCGTTCAATTTCGACTGGCAGCATTGACGGTATCTGTGTGACTATTAACAATGCTTGTAGAGTTTTGGAAAACGATTATTGTGATATTTTAAAAGCGAGATTAAGACAAGGGTATCCATCTGGTTATTTGGATTTAACTCAAGCCTATAATGTACTTCATAATTCTATACAGCAGGGGCGATTGCAACCAGGCGATACAGAGCAATCTCGAACTGCATTCATTGTAAGTATGGTGAATTTTAAATACTTTTAGTTAAAACTACTTTCCAGTTTTTGGATTATAATAATTTTACCTAAAAGGGTATATAATAATTAATCACACATGGATGATAAGAGTTTGTACTCTAAATTCTGAATTTAAATATAAATACTACTATTTTGTATTGCTCAAAAATAAGATGTTTTCTGTTTTAACTTTTTGCGATTTTAACAAATAAGCATAAAAAAACAAAAAAACTAGAACTTTAAGTATTCAGCACACATATTAAACAGGGTGCCCAGTAACCTATAAATGAAAAAATAATTAAACCTTATATGAACATACAGATTCTTTAATGTCCCCACCTTTTATTTTTTGAATGAATCAATTTCAAAATTATAACTTTGGGATATGAAATTAATGTAGAGTTAAATTGACAGATGAAAATTTAAAGATGGCTGCTGGGCACCATCTTAGAAAAAAAAATTAAATGGAAAAAATGAAAAAATTATCTACATACTTGATGATAATAGGTGTCCATATTTCTAAAACTAATAAAGTTAGATGTATGTACTTAATGTGATTTTTTCCTAAAGCTCTTTCAAACATCTTTTTATGGATGATATAATATACAGGGTGCTTTATTTTGAAAAAATATATACTTTTTGTCCTATCCTGTATATTATCACCAGTATCACCATTAAAAGGATCTTTAAAAGAGCTTTAAGAAAATACCACATTAGGTACATCTTACTTTATTAGATCTGAAAATATGGCCACCCAAATCAGGTATTTGGGTAATTTTTAAAGTACCGCCATTTTGCAGTAGATGAGGGTATTGACTTTATATTGTAGGGTATAAAGTACTTGTTAGGAGCCTTAAAATAATGTGCCACAAGACCCACATTTTCATTTTTTTTCTCCAGAGGGCGCCCAGCAGCCATATTAATCTCTCTGTAAAAAAAAATGGTACGCCAGTGGATTTTATTTTAATATATGAATATTTTTTGATTTGCGTTTACTTTTAAACAAATTTAATCTTCACTTTTTTATTAAATTAATTTATTTTAATGAGCGTTAAGTGTCTGGCGTAGTTTTTTGCTCAGTACTTACATCTATAAGAAACGCGGGGGTACGGAACGCAAAGCGAATCGTTTAAAAAGGGTTTAAGTCCCGAGCGAGAGAGAATGGTCAAATGGCCAAAGTGACAATACCAAAACAATACAGATTTTAAATTTAGATCCTAATTTAAAAAATAATGCTTGGCACTTAAAGCCGAATTTAAGTTAATAAGAATTGGACAGTTTTCAGTTTTAGACTGATAATAAATATGTAAGTGTGTTGTACTATTTAATAAGTAAAACACCGTTTTTTTCTGCATTAAAAGATTTTAATGTTATAATGGTATTTACAATAAAACAAAATAATGATTATAAAGATTTTAATTTTTTATTTCTTTTAAACAAATGTTTTGTAACTTAAATATCTAACCAAATATCAAGTTGTTTTTGCAAATGATTTAATATTTGGAGGCTTGAAAAGGATCCAAAACCAGGAATGAAACGTCGCATAACAAATAAATTGTCTTTTATCTTGCAGTTTTTATTCCCGTTGCCTTTTAACCTTTGAACTGTTGGCTAAATTATAACTACCAGTGATAATTCTATACTTTTTAAAATTATTTAAATTCTTTTACCATTTTTAGGTTGCTCTAAATAATGCAGACAGCAGTACTGAATATATAACAGCATTGGTGGACAACATAATGAAAGAAATAGAAAGTGCTTGGCCAAATATGAATCCAAATGAAAGAGGAAAAATAGAAAGTTGTTTGTCTGGCATTTCTTCAGTTAGTGCTCGGTTAACGGAGATCATTGACTATGGAATTCAACAGTTGAGGTCTACAGCTATTAAACCCAGAATAAATCCATGGATTGACAATTTCCTAAATTTTAGTCACACCCTGACAGAGGTAAAGCAATTAATTTTAAGTGGCGATTCAAAAGTTAAACAGTTAAAGAAAAACAAGTTTGAAATCGATTTTTTTGTGCATTATCACAACCTCAAAACTACTTTCGGTTTAATCGGAAGTATTATCCACTCCTTTATTAAAAATAAAATTACTTATGCCTTATTTCTGTTCATTTTTTTATATATATTTTTTTAATGATATATCACAACTATCACAACGTAGTGGTTTTTTAAGTAGGCGGCAAAAGATTACCTTTAAAAAAATACTATTATTCTAAAGATTTTAAATAGAAACATTCCTATTTTATGTTAATATTAATATTGTACACCTAGATTCTTTTCTATTGGCATAGTACAACATGCTGTTAATTTTTAAAATGGTGACAATAGATCAGTCTCACAATCATATTGGTGGTCTACAGTTCTTGTTATTAAAATAAATTCTGCCGGTCTACTCTCCAATTTCAATTTACAGAGTCGCATGCGTGATCAACGTAAACTAGCTAAAATATCTAGTTTGTTATGTGAGATTATAATAATTGGTATAGTTAATTTGTGTATTTTTGTTTATTTTTTAAGGATGAACTTTCTGCTTATGAGGCCGGTGAATCATTTGTACAAACTTTAATTATGGATTTGGAAACTCTTCTCTCATCATTTAAGGAAATTTTAAGTTCAAATAACTACGATAATTTTATTCAAGTACTAACAGCAGAAGTAACTCAAAGGTTTGAAAAAGTTATCTTGAAAAGTCAGTTTAATAGGGTAAGTAATCCATATTTTTTTATCATTTTTTTCGAAATATTTTACTTTTTTTTATTTAGATAATTAGTTTTTTTGGTGTATACAGAAATATAACTCATATAAAAAGTGTCCAATTTGGCACACATTTTACAGTTTCGTCTGTTGTTTACACACCTATTAGGTAAGGCGCGGACTGAAATGGTTATCAAGTAATGTGGCGGCCAGGTGGTAAGTAACTGTCAAGTGGAATCTATAAAACGTGCGTATAAATACAGAAGAATGAATTCAAGTAAAGTGCCGGTGAAATGGTGTTTGGCAAGTGTAAGGTATCAGTTGGGTAACATTAGTCTCCAAAATGTTTAGTTTTTAAGGACTTTACAAATTTTACCTGCTACTGGCTAATTACCTCGCCGTCATGTCACTTTATGCGCGCCCCTTCTTAGAAAGAAATAGTGTAAAAAGTGGAACATCATTTTTAAACAATAATCGGAGAATAATAGGTCTTTTAAAAGTAAAAAGCATTTTTTATTATTGTTAGGCCACTTGGGACACACTTACCACTAATCATTAAAATGGAAAGTATTATGGTCTTTCTGTGATTTATTGCGATTAAGCAACAAATTTACATTTAACACTGACCACATAAAGTCGATGAGACTTTTAGTCAGTTAAATAAAGGATCACATTTTAGTCAGTGATGCTCCACTTCCTCAATAACAGCTTTTTTGCTCCTGGGCAGCTCTTGGAGTTAGTGTATGTCTTCATATATGTGTTTTCAATAAATCCCAGACAGACAAACTGTAAATTATGAAAATAACCCCAAAAACAAATGACCCAGCGCCTACTATAACAATGATTACAATTTTACATAAATATGTCTAGAAAAATACAATTTTCAAGCCCAATTTTTGCTTGCCAGTGTACAATTAAAACAAGAAGTACCGAATAATTTACAAAGTTGGTGTGTAATTATTTTAAAAAACAAAAACAAACTTGTTAGTTTACATCTAGCAATTCCAAGATTGCAGCTTACTAATATTTGACAACTAGCGTTAATTATTAATGTTGTAGATTATAAGAGGTTAATTTTGACTTAATAAACATACATAAACAATTTTAGTTGGGAGGATTGGTATTGGATAAGGAAGTCAGATCGTTGGCAGGATATATTACTTCAGGCACATATTGGTCAGTTAGAGATCAATTCGCTAGATTGACTCAGATAGCAACTATATTGAATTTTGACCAGATTGAAGAGATAAATGACTATTGGGGAAATGCTGATGGAGCTATAACGTGGCGATTAACTCCGACTGAAATTAAAAGTGTTTTAAATTTAAGGTTAGGATACTTTTTATGCCTAAATCTTTGGGATCACTAACATTATTCATGTACAGTATAATTTAAAAATCGATCACGAAACTTGAGGTGGTGATTCTGAATGATAAATTAATGGTACAACTTCATATTTTTTTCAAATTTCATTGATTTTTAAGTGACAACCCCTCAAAGTGCAGTTATTTCATGCTTATTGTTATTAAATTACTTGCTTAATTAAAAACTGATATTACATTTCAGGCATAGACCAAGTGCTCTTACCCACATTGAAAATTGTTTTTTGTTATAATTTTTGACTTTTCATAGCTTTCTCATTTTTAGCAAAATTTCTAAAAGACCCATGGTAGGCCTATAAAAGCTAAACCATCCTTAAAAATTAAGCCATAAATTTATTTTTCTCATTTTATTACCACTAGCTATCAGGTAAGTAGGTATTTAAATATACTGAGGGTGTGTGAAAGTAAATTAAAAATAATAAAAGGTAAAATGAATTGGAAAAAGCCTTTGCTAGTACAATAGTATCAAGATTTTTTGTTACTGACTGAGATAAATATATACAGTGTGCCCAAGATAAGGATCCTAAGCATGGGAATCTCAGTACCTATTAAAGATACAGCGATAAATTAGGAAACAGTTGTGTATTTTAAAGCATATTTACTTTCCGTTTAAAAACTTTAAAAATTTCATGGCCTGCTGAGATATTTGGCAAAAACGAAAAGTTGACTATATCGATTTATTTTTTTCTGACTTTATTTGAAGAGATATGAAACACTTTTTCATTGACACTTTTTAGCTACTACATGATGGTATTTTTAGATTTTATATCCGACGTGCCGTTTTCAAGAAACCATCATCAAATTTATTTTTTTAATGGCTCGAAAAAAGTACACCCTGTATCTGATCCCATTTTTATTACAAATTTAACGATGTATCACATGTCATATTTTAAGTTTTAGTTAAAAGAAAAATTGCATTTTTAAATTTTTTAAAGGTATTTTTAAGTAGGTCTTGCAAACAAATGCTTTGACGTTATTACCTGTTACCATGTCTGTAACATAATTTAATATCATGATAAAATAGTAATTATTATTATAACCCTGTTTGTCAAGTTGTTGTTTTTGAGCAATTGTTCTTATTGTTACTATCCTTATTATTGTTTATAGGTGAATAGTTAATATCTATTGTGTTATTATCGTCGAATATGCCGGCTGACCATTATAGCCATGAAGAAAAGTTTAATATTCTAACATGCTACATTTTGTGCCATAAAAATACTGTAAATACAGCAGCAATGTATCTTTATACATATCCAGAAAGAAAACAGCCATGTAATTCCATTTTCTTACAGCTGGCTCGAAATTTAAAAAGCCAGTTTTATCTCGGAAAAAGTAATCTTCGGAAGAAATTCAAAAACATGTTTTACAAGCAGTTGTTGGGAACCCTGAGATATCAGCTTGGCAAATTAAACTATAATGTAGGAGTAGCCAAATACACAGCATAATTTCTTTTGCGTAAAAATAGATATCACCCCCATAAATTTAAGGTTTGCCAAGGACTTAAATCGGGAGATTCCGAACGGCGCCGATACTTTTGCGAGTGGTATACACGCACGTGTAAAGAAAATTTAAATTTCTCTTCAAAACAAAATATGGTCAGATGAAAGTATGGTCACTAATCATGGTATCTTCAACCGTCGCAATACACATTACTAGGCTCAACAAAATCCGCGTTTTAAGAAAATATCGAAACATCAAGAACGTTTTGGGTTTAATATGTGGTGTGGCATTTTAGGAACTAAAATACTAGGTCCATTTATTTACCATAATTCATTAACTGCAGAAATGATACCCTCATTTATTTTTGCGGCACAAAATGTAGTACGTTAGCATGTCAAACTTTTCTTTATGGCTATAATGGCCATCCAGCATATTCGACCATAATAATATAATAGATATTAGCTATTCACCAATAAACAATAATAAAGACAAGCGTAACAATAAAAAAATTGCTTTAAAACAACAACATGACAAACAGGGTAATAACGATAATTACTATTTTATCATGATATTAAATTATGTTACAGACTCGGTAACAGGTATTAACGTCAAAGCATTTGTTTGCAAGGCCTACTTAAAAATACCTTTACAAAATAGAAAAAATGCATTTTTTTCTTTTAACTAAAATTAAAAATATGGCATGTGATACATCGTTAAATTTGTAATAAAATAGGGATCAGATACAGGGTGTACTTTTTTTCGGGCCATATAAAAAATAAAGTTGATGATGGTTTCTTAAAAACGAAACGTCGGATATAAAATCTAAAAATACCATCATGTAGTAACTAAAAAGTGCCAACGAAAAAGTGTTAATAGTTTTTCAAATCTCTTCAAATAAAGTCAGAAAAAAATAAAACCGATATAGTCAAATTTCCGTTTTTGCCAAATACCTCAGCAGGCCATGAACATTTTTCAAGTTTTTAAACGGCATGTAAATAGGCTTAAAAAACACAAGTTTTTTCCTAATTTAACCTAAGCTGTATCTCCAACAGGTACTGAGATTCCCATGCTTAGGATCCTTATCTTGGACACACTTCTTAGGATAATTAATTTTTAATCAAAAAGGATATTATGGGTCAGTAGAATACTTTGATGCCCGATGTTATGGACTCTCAGTTGGAGAAAAAAAGAGAATCCATTCATATTTTGATAATTAGTGAATAATTCGTAAATTATTCAAAAATTTTCGAATAACTCGAAATTTTCCAATTATTCGTCGAATTTCGAATAATACGAAAATTCGGATTATTCGATTTGGTTTAATTCGAACGATATTCACACACCCCTAATCGGCATTCAAATATCAAATAATGTTATATTCATTAACAGATTAACAATTTCAATGTAGATAAAGTGCCGTCTGGTGCCTCACATTGAATGTGAATTATAAAAATGATGAAGCGTCATTGACTTGGTCTATGCTTTAAATATGAGTTAGATTTTTGCTTAAGCATTAAAAATAAGCATAAAAAATAACCTTGACGGGCTGTAATTTGAAAACCATCAATGTTATTAAAAATATATATATTGAAGTTGAACTATTATTTTTTATCAGGTAGAATCATGGCGTTAAGTTTCATGATCGATTTTTAAATCAACCTGTATTTTTAATTAATGGGTTTTTTGCAAAAATGTAACTTCTAACTTTACGATATATAACAATATTAAAATAAAATATATAATACTTAAATTATTTTTGTTTTAGGAATGATTTTAGAGGTGAAGATATTAAGAGATTACGTCTGTAATATGAAAGTAACAATAGAATTTAAAAGTGTAAAAAAATATTATGCCGTTAAGTATTTATATATGTTAGGATCAAACACCGATTTCGGCCAATGGTCGAAAAATACGGCCTAAACGCGTTCTGCCCCCACCATATTGCCAATGTCCGAAATATCGCTTTCCGGCTATTTAATGTATACCAGAACGCGTTCTGGATCTTTTGAAATAGCCAGAATGTGTATTGACTTTTCGCAGTTAGCCTGAAAGCATTCTGGCTTTTGTCATATTGCCAGAACGCGTCGAACACATAAAAAAATCGTTATGCCAGTGTAGTATGGAAAAATATTTTTATTGTTTATGTAAGTATAACATTTAAATGTTAAAAGTAACAAAATCAACTCTAAAAGAAACAGAGAACATCAAAATACGTAAAACTTTTGGAACCTTAAGGGCTTACTTATTTTTACATGAACTGTTGCGGTGACATTTACTGTTACACATTACTTTCTTGGCCCTACACGCACATTTTCTGTCGACGCAATATCGTTTGCAATTGCACTGTATAAAGCCTTGTTTCGATCCAGATGCTAAACCAGAAGCAGTTCGAAGAGATACAGACGTAGACTGGACGGTTTGTTTGTATGCTCGACGCGTTCTGGCAATTTTAAAAGATCCAAAACGCATTCTGGTCTATAATAAACGGCCGGAAAACGATTTTTCGGACTTTGGTAATAGTTTAGTGACCAGAATGCGTTTCGGCCGTATTTTTCGACCATTGGCCGAAATCGGTGTTTGATCCTAACATATATATTTTATTGTTTCCGTAGTGTAGGGTTTTAATCATATAAATATTATCAGAAAATGTGGTAGTTTTATTTTGTAAATATAGTAATTTTATGAAATAAATTTTATACTCGCGCCCTTTTTATTTATTTATTCATATCTACGGGGTGTCTCTAACACAGGAAGAATTCTAGACCTCGTATTTGCAGACGACCTTACAGACTTATCCTTGCTGCCCTGTGTTAGTCCTCTTGTCAACCCGGATGCCTACCATCCACCCCTCGAATTAAGATTTTCTGAGCAATATATGCCCCCTTAAAGCTCAAAAACGAAATAAATGTCTATCAGTTTTATCAGGCAAACTTATACCAATTGAACCAGTACTTCGAGCAGGTGGATTGGTCTTTTCTTACAGCTAAAACTGACATCAATGAGTTGACAAGACTATTCAACGAAGCCTTATTTGACGGTATTGACTTGTATGTGCCAAAAAAAAGGATTCAAAGTCAAAAATACCCGAAGTGGTTTGATGGTCCACTACGAAAGATGATTGGGCAAAAAAATAAGCTTTATCAGATGTTCAAAAGGTCTGGACAGCAGCTGGACTATGTGGCATACTCTAATGTTCGACGAGAGGTTAAAATTCGTACTGATATGTGCTACCTTCTGTATGTTACTCAAACGGAACATCTTATTCCTGAAAACGTCAAACACTTTTGGTCCTTCATCAAGAACTTAAAAAGAGATTCCAGTCTGCCAAGCGTCATGAGATATCAGGGTAAAGAACTTACTGATCCTGACGACATAGCTAACGCATTTGCTCAACATTTTCAGTCATGTTATTCCAACCACGATAATTTAGATCTGACAAACAACGACCCAGTCAAATTTGCAAATGTTCTGTCGACCCATCACTTCTCAGCTGATGAGATCAGGAGAAAGATGATGTGTCTGGATTCGGCCAAAGGATGCGGCCCGGATGGCATTCCTCCTATAATGCTCAAAAACTGTCCCTCACTTGCGAGACCCCTATGTATTTTATTTCAAAAATCGTTTGACTCCGCTGTATTTCCTGATGTATGGAAATTCTCCAATCTTATACCAATTTTTAAATCTGGTGACAAAAGCGACATCGAGAACTATAGAGGAATCTCTCTACTTTCTGCTACTCCTAAACTGTTTGAGGATATAATAACAGAAGAAATATTTATAACCTACAAAAACTACATAATTGATGAACAGCATGGCTTCTACAAAGATCGGTGTACTTCCACAAACCTCGGTGTCTTTCAAAACTTTCTGGTAACCTCAGTTGAAGCCGGTAATCAGGTCGACACTATTTATACAGATCTCTCAAAGGCTTTTGACAGTGTTAGTCATCAACTGCTACTAAGGAAGTTGTCTTGGATTGGCATCTCCGGAAAATATCTCCAGTGGATCGCATCATATTTAACCCAGCGTCGTCAACGAGTGACCATATGCGGATCCGTTTCTAATGAAGTTTCAGTGACTTTACGATATATAACAATATTCTTGCTTCTAGCTTCTGGTGTACCACAAGGATCACACATTGGTCCCGTCCTTTTTCTATTATTTATAAACGATGTTTTGTCTTGTTTTAAGGCTTCCAAATGCCTCTTATATGCAGATGATTTAAAATTTGATTCCATAGTTTCTCCGGATTTTAATGGCCTGCAATCTGATCTTAATAGGCTAGTGAATTGGTGTAAAAATAACCATCTAAAACTTAATGTCAATAAATGTAAAGTGCTTCGTTTCTATAAATGTAATAATCCGTTAAACAAGAGGTATCAAATTGAATCATCCGATTTGGAAGTAGTCTCGTCTTATAGTGATCTTGGTGTCATCTTCGACAGCAGTCTAACATTCAATCCGCATATAGACAATATTATTAGTAAAAGCTTTAGAGCATATTTTCCAAGATATTTGAACAGAAACTTGTATAACCAGCTTATGGGATTTTTGGCTAATTTTAATATTATAGGAAGCGAGCAGCATGGGTTTCTAGGAGACAAATCTACCGAAACAACAGGCTTTCAAATCGTAGAATTTATTCATAAAGAACTAGACAAAAATCGCTTAGTTGTCAGCCTATTGTTCGATTTGTCAAGAGCCTTTGATACTCTGAATCTTAGCTTTATCCAGGAGAAACTTAACAGTATTGGAATAAGAGGAACTGCACTTACACTTATCATGTCCTTTCTCTCCGATAGACAGCTAATGGTACGAATGAATGGTCTTACATCTCCAAAATATGGAATAAACATCGGCACACCTCAGGGATCAGTTCTGGCACCGCTTATATTTATTTTGTTTATTAACGATTTATCATTGCCAGGAATCACCATCAAATATGCTGATGACACATCAGTTGTCATATCAGCAAACAATGAACCTGAACTTCATCAACGAGTTTACGACGTCTGTGACGGTATGGATCGAAGGTGCTTCTCAAATGGTCTGATTCTAAATAACAATAAAACAGTTACTGTGCATTTCTATAAAACAGAGCCCAAGGTGCAGATTGATCAGACTAAAAATGTGAAATTTCTGGGAACATACTTGGATGCAAGGGTGACATGGGAACATCAACTGGACTACATCTCTTCAAAACTAAGCCAAGCATACTTCGCTATACTTAAACTTAAGCAGACAGTACCAACATCAACGCTAATGATCACATATTATGCACTGGCTTACCCTCACTTAAGTTACAATATAATACTATGGGGACAAGCAGTTAATGTGAATCGAATACTGGTGGCACAAAAGCGAATTATTAGGCAAAGTCTGAAGCCACTGGAAACCTGTAGAGTTGTTTTTAAACAAAGCAAAATTCTTACTGTTCCATCAATATACATTTTTAAATGCTCCATATATGTGTATAAAAATATGGATCAATTCAGGCAGAATGGGAGAAATCATGACTACTTCACAAGAAATCGAAATGGATTGGCATATCCAAGCCATTCTTCAGCGATGTACGAAAAATCACCATACTATGCATGTACAAGGATCTACAATAAACTACCCGAAGAAGTAAAAGATTCAAGTACGATTGGGGCATTTAGAGGTCGGTTAAAAAGGTTTTTAACGGAAGGAGTATTCTACAACCTAAAAGAATTCCTGGAGCGTAGAACGTAACTGCGTTGTTTTAACTTTGTTTTAATTTAGAATTTATAATTTACTGATGTCTTACTTTGTTTGTCACTTTAATGTTTTCAATGTTTCTCAATATTGTTTGGTGTTGTTTTTAATTTTTTTTTATATATTGTGGCATCGTCCTGTATACAAATTTATTATAATTTATTATATTAGTTTTAGTTAGATTAAGGACGAAACTTATATCATGTATTTGATCAAAAAGTAAATAAATTGAATTTGGAATTTGGAATGCTCGGTTTTTAAAAAGAAATACCAGACACATTTACGACACCAAAGCACTTATGGTACTCTACAACAGTCTGGTCCGTAGTATTTTGGAATACTGCTCAGTCATATGGAATCCACATTATCAATGCCATGTCAACAGGATTGAAAGGGTTCAAAATAAGTTTGCAAAATATGTTTTATACAAAATGCGATTTCCTTATCAAAATATACCCTATGACACAAGACTTCTTCTGTGCGGCATGCAGAGTTTGGAGACTAGGCGAAGGAAAGCACTACTTATCTTTCTGCATAAGTTAATAACTGGGAAAATCAACTGCAAAACCCTATTAGAGCTGGTACTCTTTCTGGTTCCTGCTAGACAAACTAGACAGATGCAGTTATTTTTCGAAATGACGCATCGAACCAATTATGGACAGAGGGCTTTTGTGGATGTAATGCTGCGGAATTATAATCGATATTTCTCGGAGTGTGATATATTTAATGTGAGTGTGTCAGTCATAAAAAGACTTATAGTACAATAACTAGTCAATCAGATTTTTTATATTCTTATACATATTTATTTGTCATATTATTTGTATATAATTTATTTTGTTGTTTTTTTCTCTCTATCTTTATGTATGTAATATTTTATGATTATGCTATATAATTTGTTGTTGCCTTAAGAATACCATTTAGAAAGTTTATTTCTGTAGAGTATTTATTTATATGAATAAACACACATTTATCGTCTAATCACAAATTTCACAAAAACATGTATCTTCTTTAAATTAAAGGCATTTAAAAAATAAAAAAATTGAAGAGTGAAAATAAATCAACTGATTATAGTTTTAAAAAATATAATTTAGCAAAGTTTAGAATTTGTCAATAAATTGTGAAAAAAATACCAAAAGAGGATTCGCTTTTGAAGTTTTGATTTCCTTTTTTGAAGGGAAATTCTAAAATAGCATAATTCAATAACATTTGGTATACATATATTTGGTGTGGGTCTCGTGTCTCACTTTTTAGATATATAAAAAAATAAAAATCCTTTCTATACCGGTGATTTACTTTAAGTTAAAAGTGGATGATTTTGGAGATATAGTGTCAAAAGTTTAATTTGGTTTTAGTTCTTTATAAATAATTTTGATAATAATTGGTGTAGTCACAATATTTGGCTAGGAGGAGGTTTGTGCAGTGAAAAAAATATAATCTACTTTAAATTGTATTGTAAACTTTTAGAGGGTGCCACCTGCAATATTGAACACATTTAAAACGAAATAACGTCTTTAAATCACTCTGTACTTAATTTCTTATAAAAAAAACTTATTCTTTAACATCTTTTACTTTAAAGAGGTATAAGTAGTAAAAGTTTATTTGGGCAACTGTGAAATATACAGATTTTACAAATTCACTTTCTATATGGTCAAGTATTTATTATATGGGATGGGATGTAAAGATCACTTTGCAGAATTGCTGATTACGTTTATTGCGATAATTAAAGGTTTTTTTTTCAAAAACAGGCAATTTCAAATTTTTAATATTTTCAGGATATTAAAAAAATATATCAAACCTATATGGCCATAGGCCATGTAAGGAAAAGAGAGAGACTAACTAAATAACGGCATGTAGACATGAGTGACTAATAGCGTTTGTTTTGTTATTCCATTCTTGGCCAATATACCAAAACCCATTGCTCATGCAGTATATTTGAAGGTTCTATAAGAATCAGTTTTTTTGTAAATTAGGAAAGAAAACTTGACATTGGTTCCATATTAGAAATTGTTTTTGCAAAACACTTATCAATTGTCAAGTTTTTCTTCTTGTTTTTATCAAATAATGTATATGTGACTTGAAACTCGAGCAGATAAATGGGCATATTGCGGCTTTGTTAACTTTTTTCTTTTAAAAGTTATTGTACAATTTTAACAGTCTGGTATCTCCCTTTTTTAAGGTAAGGTTCAAATACACTTTGAGGCGCTTTCAGAATCAACAACATTGGGGTAAAATTTACCCTTTTGTGACCTCGCCAAACTTATGTATTCCTTATGTTCAGCTTTGATGAGGTCTTGCTTATAGCGATTTTCGATGCAGCCCTATACAATAAAATTTTGAGATAATATAGGAAATAATCTTTTTATTTTTGGATACACAGAATCAGCCGGTCAATTATGTAAATAGGCAATAGACAATGCGTGAAAAAGAGAGTCTAACGCAAATACCGGCATGTAAATATTTCAGATTGGGTGACTAATAGTGCTTGTTTTGTTACTGGATTGCTGGCCAATATACTTTTAAAAATATCTAATACGATATGCATGCAAGGAAGCATTTTTAGGCTTATTAAACAAAAGAATAAACAATACAATTAATTTTTATTTTCAATACTTGAGAACTATAAATAATACAATTTAACGACAGATTTTGTTTATTAGGGTTTGTTTTCATTGCCAACTAATAAAAAGCTAACTTCTTGAATTGCTGAAGAAGAAATTTAGCAATGAAAAACTAAGCCAATAATATAGTACAATATTATATCGAATTAATATTGACAAAATAGATAAAAGACAAAACATATAACAAAAGTCTACTAAAAATAAAAACCTAAACTATTTATTTGATCTTCTAAAATCATAATCAATACTCTCTTATTCAAGCCAAGGTTCTGTTAAATAGTTTAAGAATCCTTCTACAATCTCTTATTAAAATAGTTTAGCAATTTTTGTTGTATTAATAATAAAAATCAAAATATAGCAACAATATTATTACAGGAATCAAAGTTATAAAAAATATATTAGATCAGTGAATTAGTGGCCCGGTAAGGGTTTAAGCTCTTTAATTTGTCTAATTAGGTAAGCTTTTTCATCATTAAACTGTTCATCTTCAGCTCTATCTGTGTGGAATTTCATTAGGAATTCTACCAATTTTTCTTGGTTACGAAGTAAAATATCCAATATTGGTTTGGGTTTATTCGGATTGGCTACAAATACCTGAAATTAAACAAAAATTCAAAATTTGGATTTTAAACTTAATTACCTCACATTACAAAATTTTTAGTTGATAATACAAGTGTACAGAGTTTTCATTTAAATTTTGCCACCCACTTTTGACTATAACCACAAAGGATAGAAAAAACGTCCTGTATAAAAGTTTCATATCTTTTCATCTATTATCTCATGAGCAACTCTAGAAAAATGAAGAGGTAAACTTTTTTAAATGCAACACCCTGTATATTATATTACCATTAAGAGTTTTTAAAAAGCTTTACATAAATACCATATTTGATATATTTATCTTTAATAGTTTTCGAAATATAACCACTTAAATCTGAAAAATAGATATAATTTCCATTAGTACCTACCTACAGCACTAAGATAAGACTGTAGAGAAGATATGGGTATTATTATGTAATGGAAATTATATCCATATTTAAATGGCCATATTTCCGAAACTATTAAAGATAGATATATCAAATGTGGTATTTTTGTATAGCTTTTTAAAATACCTTTTATTGGTAATATAATATACAGGGTGTTGCATTTAAAACAAGTTTACCCATTCATTTTTCTTGAGTTTTCATGTTCATTTGTTTCTTTTTATGCTCGAAAGATAATAGATGAAAAAGTAAAATATAGATGAAAACCCTGGGGTGTATTTTTCCTGGTTGGGATTATAGGGTACAGGCTAAACGGTAGGAGATACAAAAAAGTAAGATATGTACATGTCTCGTTTTCATTTTTAGTTTATTGGCGCAATTATATCCACGCTAACTTGATTGGTTTAGAAGATATAGGGTGATTCTCAAAATTCTTCATTTTTATGTCCTATTACTCCAACATTTAAGGGGATAAAAACAAACTTTAAATAAAAAAGTTAACTTAACGTAGAATTAAATTGAATATTGATTCCGTGGTTAACTATTTTTTTTTTTTTTGTTAGAGTCACTGGTAAGAACAATGCAAGTATTAAGCGTTATATATTGTTGTACTCGCAAGAACGAATGCAATTTTTGTATGGAAGTTTGGGTCTTATATCTCAAAAATTAAAATATTCATATTTATTTTAGGTACGCCATGGATTCTATGTAAACACTTCTAAACCCTTTATATTTAAAGTTCGTTTCTATCTCCATAAATGTCCGAGTAATGGGACATGTATCTTCTAAACCATTTAAGCTATGGTGGATCTGATTGCGCAATTATACATTTAAAAAGATAACGGGACATGTTTCTTAGTTTTTCTATCTTACCATTTAGCCTATACCCTATAATTCCAACCAAAAAAAAAAACCCTGTACAAATTTAAACTTTTTAACAGATATTTTTGTTTTGATAACTAAATTTAAATAATTTTAACGAAACGATTTAAATATCATTTACAAATTAACTTATGTAAGCCCTTTTTTACAATTATTGGTGAAGAAAAAAATTACATTTAGGATTTGATTGTTGTTTGTTTTTTAATTTTTACACTTTTTTAATTTAAATTATTTAATCTTTTTTATTGCGTAACTATTGTGAAATAGAAGTTGTTTTTTTAAACTTCTACAGCACCCCAAATTTGTGTGATTAATTTATATTAAAAACCAATGGCGTCCAATTTTGTGTTAGTAATCTCTAATGTTGTATCAAAATTGTTTAAATAATCATCTATGTATACAGGGCATTAGTAAAAAGATATGGGTATTATTCTCTACTACTCTTAAATATTCTTTAAATCGCTTGATCTAAGGTTTCCATATTTCCTAGTTGAGTGACACACTAAATGTCTATAATAAAAATGCCAGGTGGTCATCACTTTTGTCTCACTTTCAATTATTCTCCTTTTTGTTGCTTGCACACCATTTAAACGACGCGTTTAGACAGCGATAGTTGATTGCTCGATAGTTTTATGACGCTTGTGATTTTTTTTTATCTTTGGACAATCCACAAAGGCTGAAAGCCTAAATACTAACGTACCGTGGGTGTCTTAAGCAGAGTAAGAGGAAGTTTGTTAACACGGGACTTAAAAACTTGAAGATTTGGGGGAAGGAAAGACCTCCGCTAGCAGTAGGTTCCACAGTCTAGAAACTCTAAGGATAAAAGAACGAACGAAATGGGAAGTTCGGGGCCTGTCCAACTGAACTGTATAGGGATGCATACGAGCGGCACCACGAGTTTCTCTGTTGGGAGCTGCAAGAGGAGGGACTATACTGGATAATTCGTCGGAGCAGAAGCCGTAAAAGTATCTATAGAAGAGCGATAGATCTCCCACAGCTCGACGATGGGCAAGAGAAGGAAGTCTTTGGGTAAGTAAAAGATCATTAATAAGACGAACAGCCCTTCTTTGAATGACATCAAGAATGCTGAGGGTTGTAGGGGATGCCATTCCCTAGACATGAGAACAATATTCCAGAGAGGGTCGAATTTGGGACACATACAAAGTGTATAAATTGGAAGGAGAAAAATACTTTTTGGCTCGGAAAAGAAATCCAAGCTTTTTTGATGCCGCGGTGGCTATAGATACAATGTGTTTATGCCAGTTAAGGTTATTCTCAAATGTGACGCCCACAAGGTTAAATGTGTCCCCGCTCTGCAAAACCTGGCCACTCATAAGCAAAGGATGAGTGTTTGATGATTTTTTTGCGACAAGGAACATGATTGTGTTTTGGATGCATTAAATTGAACGAGATTTTTGGCACCCCAATCCAATATCAAATTGAGATCCTGTGAAAGAGATATCTGCATCGCTCTGCGTTTGCTTTCCAAGTCGGGTTAAGAGATTGGTTTGGGAACCTAAAAAGTGGAGTGAAGGGTACTATCGTCAGCATAACTATGAATGGGATTGGTTGTGGAAGAAAGAAGGTCGTTGATGTGAAGAAGAAACAAAGTTGGTGCTAGTACTGAACCCTGAGGCACTCCAGCATTAATTTCGTGAAAGCTTGAAGAGTGGCCATCAACAATGACTGATATACGTCGATTAGAAAGATAACTGGAGAGCCAAGAGCAGAGTTTAGTTGGAAGACCATAGGAGGGAAGTTTATTAAGAAGTGCGTCATGCCAGACTTGGTCGAAAGCTTTAGATATATCAAGAGCAACGATCTGGGACTCACCTAGAAACTCAAGAGACTTGTTCCAGTTGTGTGAAACGAAGGAAAGAAGATCTGCTGTAGATCTCTTGTGACGAAATCCGTATTGCCTGTCATGTAAAATTTTATGTTTTTCTAAATACCTAAGAATTTGCGAGTTAATGGATTTCTCCATCCTCAGGAGCACATTTTTTTAAAACGATTGCTGGTATTCCATCTAGCCCAGACGATTTCTTGGTGTTAAGATGCTATTGAATTGATCTTTACACGTTTTTTTGTTCTTTTAAATGGAATGCCCCATTTATTTATATCGTTCCGCAGGCCAAACTTAATAAGTCTAAAGAAAATCATCAAAATTGCGTACTTTTCCCGGTGTTTTGAAATTCTGATTACAGGTTCATGTTTAAAACGCAAAAGAATATCCATGTTTTTATGAGTGGGGTACTTTTCTAGGTCAACAGTCAACATTCAAAATTTCCTAACGTAAAATAAATTCCTGGCTTTTTCATACACTCCTGGACAAAAAAAAACAAACGAAAAAAAAGAAAATGGTAAAATTGAATCTTAAATAACTTTTTGTTTTTTTAACAGATTTCAATTATATTTCCGTTCAGTGGTAGCTTTTTCCATTAAAAATTATTATTAATTATGGAGATTGTAAAAGTTCTATACAATTAGGTATTACACAGGGAAGAGCCAAAAGTAATATTTTGACCCCAATTTTCGAACACCCTTGTGGAATAATTTTCCGTCACAATTTTTTATCACTGTACTGAATTTTAAAACCCTATCTTTTCTCATTTTTCTTTAAATTATTATTTGTATCAATAGTTTTATTTTAAAAGCAAAACACATTTTTAAGACAATTAAATTTATGTATACTTATACTTCTACACCTTTCTTAAAAGTTTTATTTTATGATAAAAAATAAATACAAATATTAGATGGTTTCGTAGTTTTTAAATCAGTAATCAGATTTTTGTTCTCTCTCTTAGGATATACAGGATACGACAAAAAGTATGATTAAAAAAACACCCTGTATATTATATCACCAGTAAAAGAGCTTTTAAAGACCTTTTAGAAACATATTACATTTGATATACTTATCTTTATTTATTTTCGGAAATATGATTATCCAAACCTTAAGTTTCCCCAATATGTTTGCATTATAGTGTATATTACGACAATTAATATAATTAAATTGCATTTAATTTGTATCTTCTTTTAGAATAGAGATATCTAATATAAATAAAAAACGAAATTATAGGAAAATATGTGGCTTTATAATCCAACACTGGTAATAAATTGTGACGTTAAATTATTCCACAGTGTGTTTGAAAATTTGGGTAAAAATGCAACATTTGACTACTCCTGTAAAACACTTAATCGTCTAAAACTCTGTTGCAATCCCCATGTTAAATAATTATTTTGATAAAATGAGCTACAACTGAACCAAAAGTTAATTAAAATGGGTAAAAAAAAACAAAAAGTTATTTAAGATTGAATTTGAACAAAATTGTTTGTCTGGTTTTTTTTGTCCAGGTGTGTATTTTCAAGCTTGCTAAGACGGTATGATGAATGTCTTCCAACTAACGCTGGTAATTCTTACTTAAACTTAGTGATTCTTAACCTATCTGCATATTTAGGCAGTAATTGCTAAGGACAAATCAAAAACTAATTATGAAAAAAGTTAACAAAATATTTTTGGTTACGGAGAGAAAATTATTTCAAATAAAAAAAAGTGCATTCTAAGGGCAAATAATAAAAAATAATGGAAAACAAGGTACTTACATATAATTTGGTATAATAATTATTATATGCCATAATTTTAATTCTAAACGCGTAATAATAAACACCCCTACACACACACACCACCACAAATAGTAGAGTACTAATGGAATGCAAATAGATCATCATAACTTATTTTATGGTTTAGTTTTTACAAAGAACACAATATTCAGCTGATTATTCTATAATGAGAAACAGTTACGATCTTCTTGTTATTATTAGGTATTATTTGTGCTCAGAATCACCATTCTTTTTTATTTAAAATAATTATCTCCCTAAGTAAATTTTTTTGATATATTTTTTTAAATTAAAACTTAACATAACATAGTAGTTACTAATAAGATATATGATGTAATATCGCACAAGGACTCTTATGAAGGTGTTTTGTAAGATTAAAACAAGTATAATAAAAGTTAACTTAATTTAAGGTTATCGATTTTAATTTATGCTTACCTTAAAAACATGGAAGGCCTCAAACTGGATATTCCTAGACCGTTCTTTCAACATATTCATCATAAGTTTCAAATTATCTGGATTTGAAATATACCTGGTCATCACCTAAAAGAAACTTAAATGTACTTAAAAAAATAAATAAATAAACATCTGAAAACTAATTTCCAGTTTGGAACTATACTGCTAGACAGCTTAACAACTATGTTTGTATTCCATAAGGTATCAGATTGGCTTTTAAAATGGTGTGAAAAGGGCATTTATTCCAATAAGCTTAAGTAGACCATGACATAAAGTTGGGTCTATGTTAATGTACCATTGCCGCCTGGTTAGTGTCTGTAAATTAAATTTGTCTTATTTGACAAAAACTCTTAAAAGTATCCATTGTTTGTTAAAAATAGAATAGAAATAGAATTTTTTGGTTTATTTTATAAAACAATTATTTATTTTTGCCAGATTCAATCATCACCACTGATTTTAATATTGGACGTTTTATCTGAAAAAATATCATTTGTCAAAAGTTTTCTTTCTTACGAAGAAATTCAGAATTTTATTGAAGTGAGACATTTGGAGTCATACAAAAAAGTAACTAATTGGCCACAGCTGGTAAATTATTTACTTACCGTAAAGTTATGTCTATCCAGTAATAATTCACCCAGTAATTTCAAACTCTGTCGCCTGGTGACATAGTTTTCAGAATTCAACAGTCTCTGGTAGTGGCTAAAAACCTTGTCATAATTTACTTCTAGGAAGTCGGCACATAAAATTTTATGCCTCGTCAAAAGTTCCTAAAAGAGTAAAATTATTGATTATAAAAAAATGAGTATTAAAAATTGACAGGCAAATGACAGTTTAATTGCTTTTCCTGCTCGCTGTTTAAATAAATTCTCCGAATAAAATTAAATTAGCACAATTTCTTGAATAAAATTTTAGTTAAAATTTTTAGAGTTTAATATTTGTAAAGTGACAGAGCTAAGGGATCTAAATTCCAAAACTAAAAATTCCCAGAAATCAAGGAAATAAGCAAAGAATGTTATGCCGGACATACGAGTGGCCTCAACTTTGGACTTTATTTTAATCACTAGGGTGAAATTGTCATCGAGGCCTAATAGTGAGATTTTGGCACTGTCACATAGAAGATATAGATAAACAAAAAACAAAAATTTCTATTTTGGAACTTAGTTCACTTAGCTCTGCCACTTTTAATTTATTGCTTTATTTTGTTTTAGTAAAAGGTTTATTTTATAAATTCTTAAGTATAGAACAAATGCACCAATCAATTTTTGAGTCTTGGGATTTATACATATCTCTACGAAACTTAATTCTGTAAGGTCAAAATAGGGATTATTGGCACCGAGTTTTAAAAGTAAATGGGGTATACTGTAGGACTAGCTGCTTTTTCGTAGATCTGGTGTAAACTAATGTACGCAATTTTTAAATAACAAACAGTAGTAGTTTGTCTTGTGTAGGTATTTTTACACTTTAAAAAATCTCTTGCTTAAAATTTTTCTTGCATTTAATTCTAATTAAAATTTTTACAGTTTAAATTTACTGCTGCAGTTTGCAGTAATTAAAATGTCTATTTTTAAAATTCTTAATATAAAATGAATGCATCTATGCATGTTTGACTTGCTACTTAGAAAAAACCATTACTAGTGTTAGTTTATTTTTCAGTTTGTTTCAGAAATATGTGTGTGTTGATTTTTTAAATCACTTGAAATAGTTACCTCAACCGCATTATCTACAGTGTGATCCATTAAGTGTGCAACAAATGGGAAACTTTTCATAAAAAGTTTTGGATGGTCTCAAATTGTATTAGCAGTAAAAGTTTAAGATGGTATACAGGGTAGGTCAAAAAGTATTGAAAACTGCTTAAGAGTACAGTGCTTTTAAAAAAGATACACAACAAAATGTCTAAAAGAAAAGTTTTGTTGTACTTTTAGAAATAATGGTACCTAACTCTTAAGCAGTTTTTAGATTTTTAATCTTTTCTGTGTATCCTTTAACTTTTAATAATAAAACTAACTACTACTAATACAGTTTGGGACCATGGACCAACTTTTATGAAAAATCTTTTTTTTTTTTTTGAAAAATTGCAAATGAAAAAGTTTTCCATTTGTTGCACACTGTATTGCGTATTGCATTCAGAAATAGTATTGAGTCATAAACAGACTATCCACGGATGTTGTTAACAAGGGGACAAATGGATCACAAATTTAATTTTTTGAAAGAAAGTCATTCCTCATAAAAAAATTCTTGTAAAAATATGATTTTTCTCCAAGAGTAAACTACCTTTATTTTTCATTTTTAGCAGAATGTCATTAGGATAATTTATATAACATAAATAATATAAGATAATGTTTGTAATCAATAAAAACAATAATAAAGAATTTTATTGAACCTCCATATTTGGCGAAAACGCCTAAAAAATTGTGTTGTGAAGGAATTTGGAGAAAGCAGGTATTTAACAAACAAATTATGAAAGTTTTTGGGTCATTTTATTATAAAAATTTTTAATAATAACTTCAAAATCAGTTTCATGAATCTTTTTGATACCACTGTAACCTTAATAGTCATTTAAAATTCTATTCTAAATAAATTTTCTAAATGATATTTTGCCTAAAATTTGAGAAAGTTTACTCTTGGAGAAAAATAATGTTTTTTAAGTTTTTGCAAACCCTGTATACAAAATCATTATTTTCTCTTTGTGAATCTTATTTTTTTACAAGCAATTTTTTTATAAAGAATGATGTTTTTAAAAATTAAATTTAAGGTCCATTTGTCCTAGTGTTAACCCCATCCATGGACAGTCTGTGTAAATCAAAATACTGTCACATGATCTGGACTTGTTCATTACAACTTTATAAGCAAAGGCGCACCTACTTTCTAAATAATAAATTCTTGATTAAATGTCATCCCTTATTTTCTGTGAGCACCTGGTACAATACATAAACAATAACCACATAAAATCCTAATCTTAATATGAGTCAATAATCTTTTATAATACCATGACTAATATTTATAACTAGATTTAATTTAAAAACAATAACAATTACATGATGTACTTATACAATCTTAAACAAACCATTTCACTTTAGTATTACAGCTTAGTAAGCTAATAGAAAAAGTTATTGTTTTGTAACATTCAATTGATAAAAAATGTGCTTTACTGTATAAACCAAAAAAACTTGTTGACAAAGCATAATAAAATAAATCTTGAAAATGCACTGATTTATTATTTAATAGTGCAGGGTGTATCTGTACAAAATGGCACCACAAACTCCTTGGACTGAAATAAAATGGTATAACACAATTTACTTTAGCCAAAAAGTTTATCTTTTGCAAAGTACAGGGTGTTAAAAGTTTTCATTTTCTTTTAGTTTTTTTTATAATTTGACATTTTTTTACAGAAATCAGGCTTAAGGGATTTTCCAGGGTGGAGAATTGAAATTTGCTAACGTTTCTGTTCTTCTACTAAAACGTAGAAGGAGCAACCTGCAGTCTTAAAGTAAATTATACAGGGTGTTCCGAAATTCATGCATCAAATTTCAATGGCATATACTATGTCGAAAATAAGTCTTAGTTTCCTATATAAACATATGTCGGGAAACGGTTCCTTTTAGAGATAGAGGGTGTTAAAATTTTAAGAAAACAAATATTTATCATAATTTTTAAACTGGTCTAGATATTTAATTGGTATTTGGTACATTGCTTAACAGCAGCAAAAGACATTACTATCTATCGAAAATATTTTTAAAATTACCAGTGACGTCCGTACCATATTTGTATGGACTAATTTTCAAGATAAAAATGGTATGCCACTGCTTTTCCTTAAAATAATTATTTTTAAGATCCCCATTGAATTTGGAACAAATTTAATTGCTTGACTTTTTCCCGAACAATGAATAGTTTTCAAACAAAAAAAAAAAAACCACTTAGATGCATGACAAAGTTCTTACATTTTTATTATGACTTACAAAATTTAAAAAAATATACGACATGCTTTATTACTTTTAGGAGGTTAATAAGACTGTTTCTTTAAAGTTAAAGAAAAGGCATTTTTCTGCTCTTCAAAATTTCAGGGTATCAAAAATCTGAGATCAGAGGTGGCAATAATGAACAGACTGTCCACGGATGGGGTTTACAAGAGGACAAGTGGATAAAAAATTTAATTTTTTTCAAAAAGTTATCTTCTCGGTTATCTTCATAAAAATTTTTGCTAGTAAAAAAACATGATTTACGAAGAGAAAATGTTGATTTTGTATACACGGCTTTGTAAAAACTTGACAAAGATAATTTTTCTCCAAGAGTTGATCACCTTTATTTTTCTTTTTAGGCAAAATATCATTTGAAAAGTTTATTTCAAGTAGTATTGTTAATGACTTTATTAATGTTACAGGTGTATCAAAAGGTTTCATGACACTAATTTTGAAATTATGAAAAATTAATTATTTTAAATTTTTAAAATTAATTTACCTAAAAAGCACTCATAATTTGCTTTTCAAACACCTGCTTCCTTCAAATTCCTACACAACACAATTTTTCAACTGTATTCAAATGTGATCAAGGCGTTTTTAACAAAAATTATGAAGTTTGATAAAGTTTTAATCAATTACAAACTTTATTCTAAATAAATTTTCCTAATGATATTTTGCTTAAAAGTGAAAAAAGCTAGTTTACTCCTCGGTTTACTTTTGGAAAAAAATTATATTTTTTAAGATTTTGCAAACCCTGTATTTAAAATCAAAATTTTCTCTCTGTAAATTATATTTTTTTACAAGCGAAAATTTGTATGAGGAATGACTTTTTTCGAGAAATGAATTTTTCGTCCATTTGTCCTCTTGTAAAAATCCCATCTGTGTACAGTCTGTATAAATCCGCCACTGACCATTATACAGAATATTATTAAAAAAAGTACTTAAAAACATACCTTAAAAGTGGAAAATGCATCTGAAGCAATATCAAATGTAGAAACTTCAACATATCGGAAAAAATTGTAAAAGTCTTCAGAATACAACATGATCTTCGCTAAAGCTTCATATCTTGCACATTCCCTTAACATGGTCCCACAATTTAATGCTATTTCTTGATGCTCATACCTAAAAAATAAGATGGTTAGTTATAGGAAACTAAGCATGTAGGCATGAAGAGAATTTAAGACATATTGCTTCGAGTATACCTAAATTAAATTTCTAAACTAATTATGTTTCAAGAAAATGTCTTCCAGTCATATATTTTTTACTTTTCATTATAAATAATAGAGTCTTTATAAAGGTTATTGCAGACATAAATATACACTTATGACATTTACTTACATACTTAAGGTGATTATTCATTACCAGAAATGTTTCATTTTACAGAAGTATGATATGACAATAAAATGTTTTCTTTTTAAAACAAAGGTCTATAGTAATTGCTAGGGTTTAATTCCTATTCACTAATGAACTACATAGAAGTGCTTTTATTATTAGTGTCAACTGTAACCTAAGGGTTAAAGCATAAATGGCTAAGTCCTACTAGCTAAAAAACTTCACATCAGAAATGTTTTAATTGTTATACAATAAGGTTCTTTTCTAGGGTAATAGTGGCTTTAAGAGCATGAGTGTGTCTATCCATAGTTAAACCGATGGTTTAAAGTTTAATTAATATTGTAATTTTAACTTAAATCCCAGAGTAGCACAGATATGTGATTTAAATCTAAGGTTAAAGTTGACACAATATTGTACAACAGGCCCAAATGGGTTACCAACCAGACCTTTAAAAGACTACTAAATATGTGCTGTATGACAGTCTAAATTTGAGATCATCAGTTCGTAGTCAATGAACAACCAAAGCAAGAAGTGCATCGAAAGTTTATATGAGAAAATAATGTTTCAAAAAGTATTGTAGTAGATATAAAAGTAAATTAATATGTAAAACTAACCCACTCATAAGTGTAAATAGAATTTCAGGTTTAGTACAAATATATTCAACAGTAGGAGATCTAGTTCCAATCTGCCTTCTTAATATGTTATTAAACACTTGTGCAACATCCTTTTTTCCTTCAAAGTCAATTCTATTTAAATTCTGGATTAAAAGTAATAGGAGGTTACTGTTGTAAAGTTCTTGGGCCAACTGGGCAACTATTATATCTGTTTGTGGTTCCGATTCAGAGGTTCCATATAACATATTCTTTATTAATACCAAATTTTTGAAACATCTTCTTGGGCTTTTTCAGCTTTTTTATCACCTTTTTCCAGCAAGTTTACTGCTTCTTTTAATGCCTTTACTACCTCAGCTGGACCCTTTTGCGATTTTCCAAATAAAGGCATTTTATTTAGTTTTGGTTTTGAGGTTCAGAAGAAAATGTTAAGTTCGTTTTCAAAAAAATCTTCATAAAAATATAGGTATGTCAGAGATCAAAGCACAATTTCGTTCATTTCCTTTGTATTATATTTATTATAAATTACGTGAAAAATAATATAAATTCTTTAGATGTTCTGCAAATTGTTATCTCTTTAGATTAAATTTTTGACAAGCAAAATGCCAACACATGAATTCACGCCTGACTAAATAAACAGTGTCATGTCTTTTTATACGAATGAGAACATGTAAGAACCAAATGGTGGTACACCTGTAGAGTCCGTGCATTACTGCCAATAGAAGTAATCTCATAAGGAGTGGTTAGCGTTAGTTCGAAGTATTAGGAAAACTTTACACTAAATGTTCGACAAACATGCACTTGACCGGAAATCTATCCGATTTGAAATATTATGCAAAATAAAATGGACTTAAATAAAAATTATATAAAACCCAATGTACCAAAACCAGAATTATTATAAACAGCAACTACTAAAATAAAAAAATAAAAATGTATACCCCTATCCATTTGAATAGTAAAGAGCATCCGAAAGGAAATTAGCCATTCAAATTTAGAAACACAATATTGTAGCATAGTGAAACAGCTGATAAAAAGAGTATCTTGATCCGAAATGGCGACAAAGATTTACCATATTTACAGAAATAACAATTTTTGGCTTGTGCCTATACAGTGTGTCTCTAAAAGGTCTGTACAAAAGGGTACCATAGACTCCTTGAACCAAAATACAACGATCTAACACCATTTACCTTAGTCCAAAAGTTCAGGGTGTCAATGTGTCAAAGTTTTTATTTTATTTTTGTTATTTTATTGTTTTTTTTTTTAAGTAAGCAATCGATAGCTATAATTTTGCTGTAAAATGAAGAGGAAGCATGCAGTCCTTTGCTTTTGTTCAAAATGTCATTACTTTTTTTGTCTCGGTATATCATGATTATTGTAAAAAAGGTTTACTTGATAAACATCGCTACGGGCAACCACTAAATGTTTAATTTTACATAAAAAATTTCCTTCGCATTTCTTTACGGTTTATTTAGGCCGAGTTTCTTTAAAAGGTCTGTATACAAATTGGTACTACAACTTCCTTGCTGTTGTTTTTAAAGCGTCACAATAAGCTTTCAATAAGAAAAACAGAGACTACTAGTTAAGCTCGTGCTGCAAGTTTTAATAAAGAAAATGCTTTAACAATTTGTAAACAGCTCTCGATCGTCCCAAAGTTGGCCCTGAAGATATTTTTAACATAGACGAAATCGGCATAGCTACAGTCCAAAAACCCGACAATGTGTTGGCAAGGCGTGGATTTAAACAAGTAGGAAGAGTAACTTTGCTAGAAAGAGGCACTCTTGTTACATTAGCGATAACAGTGTCTGCAACTGGAAATAGAATTCCGCCTTACATTATTTTTCCCAGGGTAAACTTTAAGGAACATTTTATTGCTTCAGGACCTCCTGAAGTATGGGAGTGCAAACCCGTGAGGGTGGATGAAAACAAAACACTTTTTAGAGTGGGTACATTTTGTTAAAAATGTCCGCTGTTCCAAAGAAAAACCTGTCCTACTGCTACTCGACCATGAATCCCACCTTTCTATTAAAGCCTTAGACTATTTAAAAGATAATGGCGTTACAGTGTTATCGTTTCCGCCCCACTTTTCAGATTAATTACAATCCTTAGATCGTTCTGTATATGGTCCATTAAAACGATTCGCCAACTCTGCATGTGATTCGCGGATAACCAGTAATCCTGGTCATACTATGACTATCTGTGATATTCCGAAAATTGTGAGCACATCTTTGCCTTTGGCAAAAACGCCAAAAACATCACAGCTGGATTCAGTGTATCTGGAATTTATCCATTTAATAAAGATGTGTTTCCAGATTCAGAATTTTTGCCATCGTACTTGACTGACCGCCCCAATCCATTGAATTTTAAGTCTATTGCTATTAAAAATATTACTGCAGGGCCTACTTTAACAATTCAAGACAGCGGCATCGAAAAACCTATTCCAGGTTATTCGTCGTTTCTTACTAAGCCAGTTACTCAAGCAATCATCAGTAATAATACATGTTCGTTACAGCTTTTGAGAGAGAAAAAACATCCCCTATAACCCGAAACCCCGTTACAGTTATGACCTTTACCTAAAGCTGCAATTTAGAAAAAACTTGAGAAATCAATCCAGACGACGGCAGTCAGCGATTTTACTAATACACCAGTTGAAGACGCTCTTTTGCAACAAGAAATTAACAGGTTTATTAAAAGAAAAGTTACTCTAAGCATAGAGTATCCAATTTAAAAAAACACGAACAAATAATGAAAACATATTCAGAGCTAAGAATGTTAATCGTGAAAAGAAAAAGAAAGACAAATAGGAGGATATAGAGTCCGACAGCAGTGGAGATTCTGAGGACGGTTGTTTGGCGTATATTGTCTGGATACTTTAAAAATAGTGATCCCTTCAAAAAGTGGATTATGTGCACTAGTTGCAAGCTGTGGGCCCATGAGGCATGTACAGACGATATCAGTGCATTTTTCGTTTGTGTGAACTGCCAGAGCGATTAATTGAGTAACTTAGAATACCTTTATCAATATTTTTAACTTTACTTTTTTAGTTTTAGATTTTTTTTTGATGTAGCAGGAAATGTTTTTAAGTTTGTGGTTAAATAGTTTCATTTATTTGTAGAAATATTATCTTAATGTTCGTTTAGACAATAAACATTTTTATAAATGTATTTATTATTCGTTTCTTATTCACCAAACCTGTGGTTTTAAAAACATGCGTCATCAAGCGTTCGTCATTCAACCCCAGGGTGCTTTAAAAAATATTTCTTCAGAAAAACCTAAATCAGTTTTACAAAGTTTTTTTCTAGACTAAACCATAGCTAAAATGGTAATCTTATTATATAATCTCAACAATATGCAAAAGTCACGAAAATCTCATTTTTAAAAATTTAATCAAAAGCCCGATGTTTAATTGTTTTTCTGTTAGTAGCACGTTAATCATCGGAAAAAATACTATAACTTTACTAATTTAACCGACTTCGAATCTGCAATAGTAAAGAAGTTAGCAATACAAGGTTAAGATGGAAGACCAAACCTTCTGTTAATAACAACTTCGCCTTTTCAGATAGCGTAAGTTATAATTATTATTTTATTTATTATAAAATTTGTATTGTTTATCGTTATCTGAATAAAGATTATAAATATTATTCTCCAAAAGATCCGACACGACGTAACCCATGGCTCCGACCCCATAGGGCGTCGTGCGGAGGGCTATCCATATCAAAGACCACTCCTCGTGTCCGCTCGGTCAGTGATCTTCGACCAAATTCATTTGCCTCAGTAGACGAAGGGATTTAAGGACAGCAAATTTCTGCATCTTCATCACGAGTTGTTCGGGTGTATTTTGTAATGCTGAAATGTACCTCAACTTCCTTAATACGTTATCCTGCATGTTTCCCAAAACGCCAATTATCAGGACAACCAATGGCACGGTATACTCCGAATAGAGCCTCCGAAGTTCGTCAAGAAGATCTTGATATTTGGCTTGTTTTTTCGTTCTTTTATATCGATGCAAGTTTCCGTAGGAGCGGAGAAATCACATACACGGTGTGATTTGCCTTATTAAGGAGAACGATGTCGGGTTTATTTGCTTGAATTTTATGCGTGGTTGGGATTGGGAACGCATAGTTCCAGTATATGTGACAGTTGTAATTTTCCACTACTGCCCCAATGTCTCGGGGAGCAAACGGCAGTATTGCGGTTTCATTGATGCCGTAGTAATGCCTGAGGTGATAGTAAAGTACCCGTAAAGCGTCATTATGCAGATGGATGTAGTTATTGACAGCATCTTGGCATGCTAGTAAGAACCCCTTGGTCTCAGACTTAAGCTCGGCGGATTTCAAAAACCCAAACACAAGCTTTCGAGATAAATCTAGTCTATCGATGTTTCTGTAAAAGACTCCGTGCTGCGGCTTATTAATATATGTGATCTTTTAAGAGCATCCGTTGTTCGGCTCTTTTCACTGCAGCTGTTACAGCACTAGACTCCAGTCTTATAAGTGTTTGGTCGTCATTCAAATCTATTTCAAATCTGAGACCGAATTTCTCTGCGGCTCGCTCGGCTGCCTTGAATAAAAATGCTCCAACATTGACCATCTCATGTTTTCTTACTAATTGCAGCAGCGGCTCCGTGCTTTTGGCAACCTGACAAGCAAGACTCAAAACCAAACGATCATGCATACACTCCAAGCTTAAAGGCCGCGACCTCCCTGATGGCGTGGGAGGTAAATGCGGGAGACTCACTGATCTCGATGGATTGCCAAGCGGGGATGGATGCTACGGTGAAGATGTATCATCTTTCTTGTGCCAACTCTTGTCGCGTCCACTTAACTACTCCAGACGTATAAAGCAATTCAGGCACTGCTAGTATGTTAGTTGCAGCAACCTTATTCAATCCAGGGAGTTCGGACTTCCATATTTTCCTTAAGCGTTGCCTGTAATTGCTTCTTAGCTCGGTCTTTACAGCTTTAACATCTTGAGTACGATTTTGGTCGATACCTAAATATCGATACGTTTCGTTGTTTCGTAGTGGGCGGAGAATCGCGCTGTCAGCAAGTTGATCAGTCTCTTAATCGTTACCATATCGGCCCTTTACCAGCCTGAGTTTTGCACATTTGTCAAGTCCGAACTCCATGCCAACATCTTTGGTATCTTTGTGAACCACTTTAAGAGACTGTTGTAGATTTCGCTCACTAGTTGCATAGAGTTTCAGGTCATCCATATAAAATAAATGTTGCTTATTACGCTCCCTTCTTCCAGGTGGTCCACACCAATACCCCCGAGTCTTCCAAAGAGACGCGGCCACGGGAAGCAGCGATATACAAAACAATAAGGGACTTAGTGAGTCGCCCTGAAATACGCTCCTTTTAAATGTAATGGGGTCAGTATTTTTTTTGTGGTCCGGATGTTATGGAAAACTTAGATTTCCAGAGCGGCATCCAGCTGTTCGATGCAACGAATAAGGTTAGGAGGAACATTAAGATCTTTAAGCAGATGCAATTAAATTTATGCGATGTTGTATCTAAAGCTTTTTGTAATTAATCCATACCATACTATACATCCATGTTGCGTATTGGATTGAGTCTTGTGTGATGCATCTATCGATTAAGAGATTTTCCTTGCAACCATTGATTCCTCTTTTTCCTTCTCGATGCTCCCCTATATCAGAGAGAATAGGATCTATTGCACTTAGTATTCTCAGGGCCGTATTAACTGTTTGAGGCGCCCTAGGCTAGAATTCTTGGAGCGCCTATTTTCCACAAAAAAAGTAATTCCCTCCTATTCACGCGTATTTGCGCCTATTTTATTTCAAAGCACCTTAATCACAAACAACGCCTATTACTCACCTGTCTGGCGCCTATTTTTTCATGGCGCCCTAGGCTGTAGCCTAGTCAGCCTAATGGATAATACGGCCCTGAGTATTCTAGAATACAAAATTCTAGTAAAAGCCTTGTAGCTGGTATTGAGGCAGGTGATCGGTCTATAGAATTTTGGCTGTGTTAGATTTCCCTTCTTGGGATTAATATAGTGGGGCCTTCTACAAACCATTCATGAGTTGGTGTGTCTCCATTAAGCCACTAATCAAAGCTTCAGGCTAAATGCGAATGTGTACTGGGAAATTTCTTTCACCAGTAGTTATTAATACCATCTGGACCCGGTGCAGAATTTTTTTGCACCATCTGGGCTCCTTTCACCTCCTTTCATGACTTTCATCCTGGTCAAGTTACTTGTCGGCACAATAGGCGCTAAAGGTGTTCAAAGCAGAAGTGTCCCGTCGTAACGGCGTCGAGTCCTCGTAGACATCCTTCCAGAACTGTTTCACAACATTTGCTTGTCGCGGATTATTAACCGTTAGTTCTGGGTCGCGAGAAAGCAAAAGGATAAGTCACAAATTTATTTGTATCTCTTAGCCCTCTAGCCTTTTTCTTTAAGCTGTTGTTAATAACACCCAGAGATCGTATGCGGTCTAGGCAACGCTGCTTGATGACCTGAAGTATGATTCTGTTAAGTGTATGGTGTTTTTGGCGTAGCCTTAAAGATATTTTTCTAATCTTTTCTGTACTTCTGGCTGATATATTATCCAATACACTTTAAATTCGCGATGCCTCTTGCCGCGTTAGATCAATTTTTTTGGCAATTTGCTGAACTCTGCGTTCGGTTAGTTATCTGAGCGGTTGTTTGGAATAAGTTGTTTCGCAGCTTCATAAACAGCGTTGTTAAGTGCCAACATATCCGTTTGTTCCAAAAGTAAGTCCCTAAGAGCGTTGTTCGCTTCTGCGATATCTTAAGATTTTATATGAGACTTGATGTTGATATTAGTGTTGCCTTTCTGATAATTCGTTGTTGGCAAATCTCAATTACTACATTCTCCGCTGGATCTGTTCCGGATCCTGAATATCCCGGTCCTGAGGTGGCTCCTGTTGTCTTGGTCTTCTGACATATTCAGAGCGGTTGAGGTAAGCTTCATAGTCTCTCGAAGTTGTTGAGAGAGATGACTTAGTTCTGGGTGTTTAGCGCACCATGTGGAGTACATTCGTGCCATGTAGCCCCCTAATGGTAGATTCGCTGAGGGCATATGCTTCCATCAGATCGTCCCCAAGTTCGTCCGTCCCACGTGAGGCGTCCATGTCCATTGCCAAGGTTGTTTAAGGGCGTCCGTACAGTTTGTTCCTTCAACCTGCCCTGCATCCCTATCCCAACGGGGTGGATTGTTGGGAGCTTGCTCATCATTGCTTCTAATTATAATGAGACATATCCGGGGCCCTGCGGGATGTCGCCCCAGAGCCTCGGTGGTTACCGGTATTACATAAGCTACCGGACTGATTTAGGGCCTCTTGTAGGTTGCAGTTAATACCCGTAACCCCTTTAAGTTCGCTGGCTGTACCGTCTTGCTTGGACTGTTCGTGTTCGGTAGCACCAGAAACAATGCCAGTCCTGATGGCTAGACATTATTATTATTATTAATATTAATAGTGCCGACCTAAGTTTAATTACCTTGTAAAGACTAGACACAAGCACATTTTAAGACAAGGCATTAAATTTCGGAAAAATATTAAGCATCATTGTCTTACAACCAAAATAAAACAAATAATGGTTACCAGTTAGCATTCCAAGAAATTTTATATAAACCAACAAAATGTAAAGCAACATTTACAAACGATTCTGAAATTTCAAATTGACATTTAAACAATTGGTTAAAGTCCACCTATCAAATCCAAATTAGATAAGTAAAATTTACCCAATTGTTTAAATTTTAATTTAAAAATTAAGAATTGGTTGTAAATGCAACTTAAGGTCTTGAATATTTAGACTTGAACTGCAGAGCACAACAAAACCGAATTTGTACATTTTTCTTCATTGCAGAATTTTTAACGAAATCCATGATGACAAACCGTAACACACTTAAAACAAGTCGTAGATCGACTTTTTTCTATTTTTATATTGCATTTATCTAATAAACTATACAGTGTAGTCCATTAAGTGTGCAACAAATGCAAAACTATTTTATATGCATTTGTCAGAAAACTTTATTCTTTATATAAGTTGGTGCATGGTCCAAAACTGTATTAGCAGTAGTTAGTTTTAATAAAGGTTAAAAGATATACAAAGTAGGCCAAAAAAGCAAAAACTGCTTGGTACCCTTATTTTTTAACATAGAACAAAATATTACATAAAAAGTTATTTAGAATCAAAAGTTATGCCTAATACCAAGTCATGACCTCCTATTTAAATTTTAATTATTTTGATTTAATATATCTTTAAAGCAGTTCTGGCCTACTGACTTTTAAACACATTTAATTAAATTAAAGTGAATTTGTAAAATTAAACCAAATTTATATTTTTTTAGTTAACCACCAACTTCAAGTTTGTTAGATAATTAGTAGGGCCCTAAAATTATACAAATATGTTTTTTTATTCAGGCAAATATACTATAAATAATAAAATGTGTCATATTTGGAATATGGAATATAATACTACCTGTGAAAATAAAATAGTTTATTTTTACAGCCTACTTGACAAAAAACATAATAATTAAAAAACAGAAATAATGGCGGCACTTGATTTTCTTTAAAAATCTTCTCTGTTCGCCATTTTGAAAAGAAACACCCTGTATGATATACAGGGTGGCCCACCATATTCGTCACGGTCTGTAGCTGGATAACCATGGGGTTTTTAAAAAAGTAAATACTAAAACATATACAGGTCTGGATAAGACCACAGTATAAAACTATTTTACTCTATACAGGATGTCTCAAAAAGTGTGACGTATCAAAGTTATATTTTTTTAAACGGAGCACCCTATATTTTATGACGGTTTTAGGTTCTACATACAAAAATAATTTGTTAATAGTACCAAGTGTCTAATTTTATTCGTTTTTGTGATATTTAATTTTTTTTCAAAATGCAGGGTGCAAATAAATTAATTTTATTTTAACAATAGAAACTCCTTAAACTTTAAAATTTGTTACAAGATTAGAAAAAGTCTGCCATATCATACGTAGGTCAAATCAAGATCAAATATTGTACAGGGTGATCAAAAAATAATTTCAATTTTTTAGAAAGTCAAACAGCAATATCTCTCTTATTTTAAATGGAACACCCCATTGCCTATACCTATCTTTTTATACTTTTTAAGTAAATTCCGTTTTAACATATTTTTTATTCCAGATGTCTATTTAAATGTGAAGTAGCAATATAGCTATGCCTATTTACTAAGCCGTTATTGCAAAATGTAAATTTGTTGGAAAAAGCACACAAAATTAAAAGATTTTGTATTATCTACTACTATTTTTAAAATTCACAGAGAAAAAATGCATTAGTTGCTTATAATGCTACTTTCAATAACACTTATTTCAGCTGAATGTGGTAATGATAAAACTTGTGTTTTTAAATAATCCCTAATAACGCCTCTGGTCAGTTATGACGACATTCTGTGACCTATAACTCTATTTCTTCCATTATCCCATAATCACTGTGTCAAATTTTTTAAAGCAACAATTAAGGTTATCAGATGGTTTCTCCTGGAATATTTTTCAGGATTAACTAAAGACTAAAGTAAACCATTTTTTTTCACATCCTACCAGTATTATATGATCTTGTTGTTGTAGAAGAAGAGGCTTTTATTTAAAAGCATTCAAATTTCTTTTAAACTGACTAAAACACTAGTAATCAATAAATAGATCGCTGTTATTTCCATAGAGAAAAATATTAATGGCTGCTATGTTACAGCCAACTTTAATTTAAATAAACATTTGGACTAAAAATTTGTAAAAACAGATTTTACTAAAAAGCACATAAGATAGGTAGGACAACCTATACACCATTTGGAAAGAGTATTTTATTTGTCACTGTGATGTAAAAAAATACATGGTGTTCCATTTAAAATAAGAGATATGGATATTTGATTGTTCTACAAAATTGAAATTATGTTTGATCACCCTGTACAATATTTGATCTTGATTTGGACCTACGTATGATATGTCAGACTTTCTAATCTTGTTACACATGTTAAAATTTTAGTGTTAAAAGTGTTAAAGTAAAATCAATTTAATTCTTACCTCTGCATTTTTCAAAAAATAAAATATCACAAAAACGAATAAAATTAGACACTTAGTACTATAAACAAACTTAAATTATTTTTGTATGTAGAACCTAAAACCGTCATAAAATATGGGGTGTTCCATTTAAAAAATATAACTTTGATACGTCACACTTTTTGAGACACCCTGTATAGACTAAAATAATTTTATACTGTGGTCTTATCCGACCTGTATATATGTTCCAGAGTATTTACTTTTTTGCTAAAAACCAGTGGTTGTCTACAACAGCTACAGACTAGCGTGTCGAGTCTGGTGGGCCACCATTGTATTATTGAAGAAGGTAATTTAATACAGAATACAAATATAAAAAATAATTAGGCATTTGCATTTAAAATAAAAGTTTATGGTACTTTCGGTTAAACCGGAAGTGATTTTGAGTCATGATAATGACCAAAAACGTTAATCTCAGCTATAATAATACTGTAAATGTTTATTAATTTTACTTAAAATTACAATAAAAGTTAGGGAGGTGCGCAACATCCTCGTCATGCACGGTTATAATTCTAGGGACAAAGACTACGAAGCAACGTCAAGCCCAAATATGACAGGCGTTACGCATTCGGGTGTGTCCAAAGATGGGTGTTACAAGAGGAAAATGGACCAAACTTCAAATTCAAAATGTTCTTCTGAAATAACTGGTCGCATGGTCCAAAACTAACAAATACAAAATTTTACTTCTATTGGTAATATACAGGGCAAAGTTATAACAAAAAATATAAAAAATGGCTAGGAGTAAAGTACTCATATTTTTAAAATATGACAATTGTATAAATATTAAAGAAAATACAATTTTATTTCAAAATTGAAAGTTAAAAAGTTAAAGTAAAAAAAAAAATATATTTTTGTCAATTTTTTACATAACGAATCAACATTTTTAAAATACTTGGCTTAATGCAGCAAATTTTAAGAAAATATTTAAAACCAATAATTTTTTTTTTAATTTTGCTTCGTGTTATGTAAAATATTGAAAATAATTTATTTTTTGTTTCATGCTTTAACTTCAAATTTTGACATAAAATTCAATTCCCTACAACATTTACTAATACAATTCTATTAAATTTTTAAAAATAAGAAGACATTGAGAAGGTAACTCTTGGGCATTTTTCATATTTTCAGTTATTACTCGCCCTGTATAACACAAATCAACAAAAGAGTTATTACTTGCCCTTGATAAATTAACTCGGAGTTAAATTTTGTATTGGTTAGATTACATGCAAACAGTTTTCCCATAATTTCGTTATAAAATTCAAAAATGTTTGGCCCATTTGTCCTCTTGTAATCCCTATCCTGTGACCAGTGTACGATTCGGAATGACTTCTAAAAAAATGTTTTTTAAGGGGTAACTAGCACAAAAATTTTTTTGTGCTAGTTGCGAATGTTGAATATTAACAAAATAAGAAAGAAAAAAGTTTTTGGTTTTTGTTAATAACTTAAAAATTAAACACATTTAAGACATTTTTAGAACCTAGTCCCGGAACTCTATCTCATCAGATAGGTCGTTACGGCATAGGCGCGCTGTCTAAAAGGCCGGTGTATCACTTAAAATATATTTTTTAAGTATTCAAAAATTTAAAAAATTATGACGAATTATGTCGATTTTTTAAAAAGTTACCCCATTGTTATATAATTACCATTTTTTTCAATCTCTGTTTTATAAATTACGACATTAAAGTTTCAAATAATTATAGACCAACAGATTTTCTCCTTCATTGGTGCTCCTATTTAGGTGACTTAATAAGTAATGAAAAAAGTTTATCTTTTATCAGCATTTTTTAAGTTAACAAAAGAATTAATAAAAAAATAATTAAAGAATATATATAGTATTATCTTACAACTGCTGTGTTTTGTAACTAATGTCAGTATTAATTAATATTGGAAACAAAATTGTTATAAAATTGTTTATAAACCAATTGAATATTTTGAGATATTTTTTAATTAGCCATCTTAATTCTTATAACTTTAAAACCATCACAGGTACGATAAAAAGACACACTGGTTTTGTAAATAATTTATTTATCTTTAAAATTAATTTAAGATTGATTCTGTAGCTACTTTTTATTATTTTTATTAAAAGTGTTTACATTTATGTGCAATTCATTAGCTTATAACATTTAAATAGTAAAGATACAGCTATGTCTTTGATATTAGCAAAACAAACTGACCTTTTTTATTTTTATTTTGTTAATAACAATTGCAATTTTTATGTGTAATAAGCCTTTAAAAAACACTTTTCTAGACGTCATTTTGAATTGAGATAGAGCTATCGCACATATGTTTGAAACAGTATTTCTATTTAACACGTTTTTGACCTTGTTGACTATCTATGTAACAAATTGTATACAGGTATACTCTGAGATTACCAACTCTGATTGATACCAAATTTATCCGGGGGAAATTTTTTCCTTCCGGGGGAATTACCCTTCCCGGCCACCGCATGAATTCCAACGCCTGGGACACACTTTATGTCATGGTGTACTGAAGAGGTTTAAGAAGTATTCGATAGGGGCTTTTAATTCAATAACGAAAAGAGTTGCATTTGTAAAGCGGTTTACTTAAATTCACGCATTCAAATACGGTAAAGGTCAACATAATCCAGCCAAATTATTCGACGGTTTGTCTATAAATCTAAACGGTTTGATAATCTCTCTACAATTAAATCAATGCACATATTTCAAAATTTTTAAAACAAGAAATACAAAAAATACCAAACTTAAACGTTAAAGTGGTATTTAAGCTAAAAGTATTTGCCTGTGGGACACAACGGATAAAAATAAGAGGGTTGGCGTGATTTTTGAGTCAAAACACTTTCATTCTACATCGCTCGAAGAGAGTCTTTAGACCTCATCGTACGAACAAGCATTGAGAACAAGAAGCCCTAATTTATTTTGTTTATAAATAAAACTACCAAAATCACTTTTTAAATTTTTGACATTTGTGATTTACCTAACTCAGATAAACAAAAACTTTTATTTTTTTAAAACTTATTTCCACTTTTTAGTCTTAGACTACAATACACTACACTCACATTACACTTTACCCATTTTAAACAAAGATGAAATAATGTGTATTCTTGACTGATAATTTTTTATGACATATACGTCGTGTTAGCAATATAAAATCGTTATCGACATTTGGCTCATGGCAAATAATAATGTATCAAAATAGTAAGTTAATAGAGAATTATTGCACACTGCAATAAGGCCAGACACCAATAATACCGGCCTTATTTTGACATCTGAGCTTGCGCTGATGCATGGTGGGATAAGGACTGCCTTAATAAGGATAGTGCCTGGCTTTATTTATGCCGGTTTTAGTTCGTGCCTTATTTTAACTTCGGAACTGTTTGTATAACCGAACGGCTGCCGACCACGAAATCGAAAAGTTTTTAACTTTACAAAACCCTAAAACACAAAACAATAGAGAAAAACTACTAAACATTTTTCCCCTTTTTTAGGGTAATGGTACTGTCAACATGATTTTCAATAACTTTAAATTATGGGTACAAGCACTATTTAAATAAGGCCGGTATTATTAATACCCAGAGCTTAATAAGGCAACTTACAATAATTTTCTATTGTTATATGGCATAATAACCAAAAAAAAATATTCTTACAAAAGATATTTTAAATTTATCGATGTGTAAGCAACGTTGTGGCTAGTACCAGGTGAGGCGGGTTTTCATACGGCGCCAAGCAAAAAAGAGCAAAAAAAGTCACCACCTTCACATTCTATTTTGTCATCAAAACTAAAATTATCAAATAAAAGTTGAAGCGCAAAAAGGGTTTTACGCATATAAATAAAACAATTTTGAGTTTTAAAGAACAAAAATGTTAAAATATTCATTTCCTCATATGGGTGCATTGCGCCCATACAATTCACCTCTTTGGGTGCATTGGCCCCGTGCACCCACGTACCCATGTACTCGCCGCCACTGGCTAGTACTAAAAAGTACTGTATAATTAAATTATTTTTTCTTACTTAAAAATAAAGTATGACATGTATTTTTATTAGATTTTTTACTTTGGGAGTCCCAAAATGCTGCGAGAAAAAAGTGCATATCTAATCATATTGCGATAAAAAAGTCAAACAAATAGTTTTATCAACCTTGAAACCGCTAAATATGTTATTGTTGACAGCATTATATAGTTGTTATTATAACGCCCAAACTCCAACCTTAAAGCAACTTAACCGCATTTTTTAGAATAAAATACTTACACCTTCTTTTGTCCCATACAGGGTATTTCTAAACAAAAACTTTAGGAGGTGATTCCTTGTTTAAAATAAAGGGTAGTTTGTTTTATAAACATGAGGTCAAAGGTCAACGATTGGGTAGATATCTCGGTTTAAAAATGGAGAAAAATATATTTATAAAAAATACGTATATTTATAAATGTATATGTTTGTTACTTCATAAAATCCTTAAAATCGTCTGTTGAAGATACCTATATATGCCATTTAAGCAGCCCTGGATCTTCATTCAATAAATTCAAATAAAAACTCAAGAGCAACAAAAACAAAGTCCTCATCTTTCAAATCACGATCCCTTTCCATCTCATCACTTGGCGCCCTATGTATAAAAAAGGTCATCGCCTCTTTCAATCACCACTTTTTATACATACTTTCATAAATCCAGTTGGCCAAACGCTATTGGTCACCGTCCTGTACACGTCGGCCATGCTTCAATTTGCGCCCCTTAAAGGTGTCCCCGGGGCATACACCCCGGTTTGCCACCTCGCCATATCCGGGGCTGTATTAACTGTTTGAGGCGCCCTAGGCTAGAATTCCCGGAGCGCCTATTTTCCACCACCCGAAATAAAATTTAATGACCAAAAAAAGGTCATCTTCTTTTCGCGCCTATTTCATTCCAAAGCACCTTATTCACAGAGAAATTAGTCACCAAAATCCCCACCTGACCTAAACTTCTTTAAAAACTTCCCTGTCTAGCGCCTATTACGCCCCTGTCTGACGCCTATTTTTCATGGCGCCCTAGGCTGTAGCCTAGTCAGCCTAATGGTTAATACGGCACAAATTTTACTCCGACACCATGCCTAAAAGGACATACTTTGAGACATTATGAAAAATAGTCGTTATATTTTTCTATACTGGATATAGCTTAAGTAATGACCAAGAAATTGTTATAACAAATCGCAATATTATTTTTTGAAATATAGGCAGAAATTTATAAAGTGGGATTGTCATTTTAGGCCATTTTCCCTAAATTTAGTTCAGGAACTTACTGAAGATGATTTTAATCGCAGGGAAAAAGTTTGGCGAAATAATGTTGACTAGATGCAATGCTGGTTCGTTACTTTTAAGTAATACCCTTTTTTTAACGAAGCCATATTTTGTGCGAGTTTAATAAATAAACAAAATTAGCGTTATTGGGCGTCAAAAACCCTCACTGGGTGGAGTTTGAAATGAAAAGTAAATATATGGGCATAGGCGTAACTAGCTATTAAACCTGGGGACGCCTAGAAGGGGCCTAGCAACACGCTGGGAGGGGCCCGGACGCTGTTAATACGTTATATGTACACACATACCATACGCACAATTTCCCGGGAGGCCTGGCCCCCACGTAGTTACGCCGGTGCATATGGGTCACAATTTTGGGTACTTGAATTGTGGGTTCTTTTTTAATTGAGGAAACACTTAATACTGTGAACTATTTGGATGTATTACAAAATTACGTAATACCCACCAGTGGCGTAGGTAGTGCAGCAGAGGCCTTGGAGCAAAAAGTGGGGCCCCTATAAATTTGAAGAGCAAAAAAAAGGGCCTCAGTATTTTTACCTTCTTTAACTTCCCATTTTTTTATTCATCTTTATTTACAGTAACCAACCCCAAAATAAATTTAGAGAGCAAAAAAAGGTCCTCCGTTTGAATATTATCAAATTCTACAATGGAAAATTACCCTCGATATTTATTCTTTAATTATATAGGGATTTGACCATGCCGAGAAATGGTTTTATTTATTTACGCGAAAACCGTGCGTCAAATGAAAAAAATCAAGAGATCAAATTTATGTCAAACTAAATGGGAATTTTAAAAATATTTTTATTCTAGATAAATGCAGTGGCTTACCATTTTTTCTTCAAAAATATTTACCTTAAACCCCTCATTAACGACACTGGTAATTTTTTTCTTGTATGCCAAAAAATGCCTTTTGGTGCATAAGAGGCGTCCCCAAATTTTTCAAAATATCTAAATTGGCATAAAAGTTAATATAAAAAACACAATTTTTAAAATTTTTAACACCCGTAGTTCAAAAACTAAGAAGGTTAGGACATATTTCATAAGAAGTTTTTTCATTTGTGTTATCGTAGAATTAGCAATCAAAGTTTGTCGGATAAGTTGTGAAACACCCTGTATTATCGTTCCCAGTTTCATCAAAATATACCGAACGGTTCAGAAGTTAGAAGGGGGATGATTGTATAATTAGCAATGATAAAGATGTGGGGCAAAAAAATTTTTGGTAAACCTATCTAAAAACAAGAAATTAAAAATTAGGTTCCTTAAAATGTTTTCAAAACCTTGGATTATCACCTGTACAAGGTAGGATGCGAACTAACCGCCAACCAGACAGCCCAGAGTCTACCCGGAAGAGGAAGTAGAACAACATATCAAAAAGCAAGCCATTAAAAATTCTTTCTCGAAAACGTTGCTACCTCCTCTATACTATAATAATCTTTTTTTATATTTGGACAAACCACGAAGGCTAAAGACCTGAACTGAATACTAACGTACCGTGGGTGTCTTAAGCGAGGTAAGAAGGAGTTTGTGACACGGGACTTAAATACTTGAATATTTGGGGGAAGGAAAGACCTCCGCGGGCAGCAGGTTTCACATTCTAAAAACTGTAGGGATAAAAGAACGAACAAGTTCTGGGTCTGTCTAGTTGGACCGTATAGGGATGCATACGTGCGGCACCATGAGTTTCTCTATTGGGAACCGTAAGTGGAGGAACTATACTGCACAATTCTTGAGAGCAGAAGCCATGGAAGTACCTATAAAAAGCGATAAATCCCCACAGCCGGACGATGGGAAAGAGAGAGAAGCCTTTCTCTCAGTGAAGGATCATTAATGAGACGAATTACTCGTCTTTGAATGGAATCAAGAATGCTTAGGGTTGTGGGGGACGCCATGCCCCAGATATGAGAACAATATTCCAAGGGAGGTCGGATTTGGGACACATATAAAGTGTATAAATTAGAAGGGAAAAATACTTTTTGGCTCGAAAGAGAAATCCAAGCTGCCGTGGTTATAGATACAATGTGTTTATGCCAGGTAAGGTTACTTTTAAATGTAACGCCCACAAGATTGAAGGTGTCTTTGCTCTGTAAAACTTGGCCGCTCATAAGTAGACGATGAGTATTTGATGATTTTTTTCTCGACAAGGAACATGATTGTGTTTTGAATCAAGAAGTGTGACCTGGTCAAAAGCTTTGGATATATCAAGAGCAAAGATCTGGGACTTGCCTAGAAACTCAAGAGACTTATTCCAGCAGTGTGATACAAATCTATATAATATTTTTAAAATTACGTTTTAAAGTTGTTAAACTTCTTAGACAAATTAATAATATAATACAAAGAAAATTGTAAAAGAGTTAAAGTCAGTTATAATTAGGGGATAGTTAGGGTTTATTGACTTTTTCGAAGAAAAAATTAGGTATTGACCTTATTTTTATTATAACTCACTCAATTTTCGTACCAGAGACTTCTTCTGTTCAAATAATAGTCTGATAATGTACTTTAAGAAAAATTAAATGAATTTTTCACGAAAAATGCATTTCCCAATTAATCTCAATTTGTATTGGTCGTAGAAAAACTATAAAAAATAATTTTGTTTGTCTTTTAAAAAGCTAAAATCTGCTTTCTTTAGTTTTTTTTTATTAAATGCATAATTTTAGGGTTCTTGTGGAAAACCCAATAAACCGTCCATTTTCTCGTTGAAAAATTGATACTTATAATCGCAAATAACTTGAAAAATATTAGTGTTATAAAACACAAGGAATAAATACTAAGATCCAGTATTTTAATTGATTTCCGTAGGAAAAATGTAACAAAGAATTTCTACCCCCTAAGGGGATGGCAACGAGGGTTTTGATGCCGTTCCTTTTAATATAGATTTTGATCTTTGGGCTAGTCCCTACCTTCTGTTACAATTTTATTTCAGGACTACAGAATTGCCAGGTTCTACCTTTATTTATTCTTTATTTCCTTTACTATAACATCATTTGGGTAAGGGTAGTAAGGCGCGCTTGTGGCTGCTCTGGTTGTATCGGCAGCGTCGATCTCCGGAGTTAAGCAGTGAAGTGCGCGCCCATAACTTGGATGGGTGACCGACATTGTGGGTTTTGGGTAATGGCACGCGGTGTTCTGCTCGGGGGTGAACGAACGGACCGAGCAGCAACCATCCAAGTTATGGAATGAATGGTGTGTGAATGGGAAGGAGTAGGGGTCAAGGTACAATAAGCCTTCAGGCTGCAGTGCACCACCTAGGGGGACGGTCGTCGGACCTGGGTGGGATGACCCCGAAAGGGCAAAAAAAAAAAAAGGGTAGTGAAAGTGGGTATTACCGTATTACGTTATTTTGTAATAGATCTAAATAGTTCTCAGTGTTAGGTGTTCTCTCAATGAAAAACAAACCCACAATTGAAGTACCCAACATTGTGACCCATATGTTAAGTTTTCATTTCAAACACCAGTGGGGGTTTTCTAATGCCCGATAACGGTAATTTTGTATATTTATTAAACCATTTACATAAAATGTACCTTCGACTGAAAAAGGGGTATTACTTAAAAGTTACGAATCAGCATTGCATCTAGTCAACATTATTTTGCAAATTTTTACCCTGCGGCAAAAATCTATTAAAATTAATCGTTGCCTGCGGTCAAAATCATCTTCAGTAAGTTCCTGAACTAAATGTAGGTGAAAATGGCCTAAAATGACACATTTTAGTATTTTTTGCCTATATTTAAAAAAATAATAATGCGATTTATTATAACAAATTGTAAAGTGCATTTATAACTAATTCTTCTTTACTTAAGCCAAGGTTCAGTATAATATCCAGTATAGAAAATATATAACGACTATTTTTCATAATGTCTCAAAGTATGTCAATTTAGGCATGGTGTCGGATAAAATTACACAGTAGTTTAGGCTAAAATGTCACATACCTTTTAAAGACGATTTCAAGCATTTTATAAAATAAAAACATAATATGCATTAAATAAATTTAAAACTAATTCATCAGGAAAAAACATTTCTTGACGTTAACGAATACGTTAAAATAGTATGTCATTTTACACTTATTACATGAATATATGTCATTTTACCCAAAAACGACAATTTAGCAAACATGTTTAAATTTTGAGAGTATAAATATACCTATAGTTATCATATTTATATATAAAAATAACGAAATCATTCTGTTTTAATAAAAAAATAACAACATTTTTAACAAAACTATGTAACTTCGCAAAAATATATAAATTCTAAATTATTTAGAATTATTTTGCAGTTGTTAAACTTAAAAATAAACTTGAAATGAAAGGCAAAAAAATCAGAGGCACGCACCTGTACGGTAATTCGCTTCAACACGTTTAAGAAGTCGCTGCTAAAGAGGAAAGTTCAAAAATTATGCAGTGTGTCATTTTACCCAAATATGTTATTTTTGCCCAGTTTTCCCGAATGTCATTTGTTTTAGCTTTACCTACTGATTGAAAAACGGCTAGTTAGGTCGAGTAGGTTTATGTGGATTTTAGTCAGTAGTAAAACAAAACAAACCTATCAAAATGTCCCGTTTTTGTCTTTTGACGTATTTCTGCTAGAAAGACACATAATATTAGGATTTATTTAAGTTTATAAACATCAAATTTTTGATATTTTTTTTAGACATAAAAAGACAGAGAACAAAGAAAAAATATTTGTTAGACTACAAATCAGGGAATTAAGTTAATATTCTATATCAAAAAAATAGTATACTGTATAAGCCATATTTAAAGGTATATGGGCCAGTAAAGTAACAACAAAGGAAGCACGTTAGTAATTCAATCCAAAATGTTTACATGCCGGCATTTGTCCCCTTTCTACACATTGCTTATGAACGTCTTCATTTACCTGAATCTGTATACTAGTATACTGCGTAAACCCAAGTAGACTTATATGAAGAATTTAGTAAACATTTTCTTTGAAAGAATCAATGTAAAATTAGAAAGACTTGATCAATGACCTTAAAAGCACTGAAATGTTATGAACCTTAAATTTTATTTTTAATATTATCATTTTGACCTTTTTATGAAAATCTAAAAGAAATCGATAATAAACATTGTGAATAAAATTTTCATCTAGAGACAAATGCAAATGCAGTACAAACATATTAAATGATTACTATTGGACACACTACAGGGGTTTAGTGTACCGTGTTCTAAAGGGCAAAATGTTTAAATGCCAAAACATATTTATCTCATACTATCTGCACGAAATATTCATATTTATATATTTTTAAATAAGCAGGCCAATAATACCTGATGTGTAAGATATATTTCATTTTATTTTATTAATTCCTTTCTTTATAAGATTTAAAATATGAAAAACAAAGTTGTACAAAAAAACTGTTTAAATTATGTTGACCTGTGTAATTTTAAAGCATAATTTATTGCTATGCTCAAATTTTATTATAATTTAATAATCAAAAAATCTTATTTGATGCAGCTTCATCAAAAGCGTTGTATAATAATTGTAGTAAAATTGTAGAGATGTGTAGTTTTGCAAAGTAATTTTTTGACAAATTTTATTTTAAAAAAGTTATTAAAAAATGAAACATTTTCAAAAATCGTTATAAACCCCTTGGTCATAAGATATGTTTAGGGATAACAAGGTTCCCATTACATATCTAACCACAATAAACAAAACAAGACCGTTCAAAATATCTCAACTTGATGAGAAATTAGTAATTACAATAATATTGTGGTAAGTGTTATCTATAATTTTTATATAAAAGCATTATTTATGCAGTGCTAAGTTACATTACCTTTTATTTAATAAAAGGCACGTAATTTGTGTTAGTACTTCAAAAAACAGTTTATACTTAACAAAAAAAAACATCATGTCTACCAACAAAACAAATCTACTTTTACTCTTAGATCGCCCTCAAGAACCTGTGTTTATGCCTAAAGGTAATGAGAAGAAGGTTTTTGATGTACCGCCTGAGTATTTGGTAAGAATTTTTTTTTACTTATTATATCTTTTCTTTTTTAATAAGCATTTGGCAGAGTTTACTTTTTAAATACAGTTGGTTCATGGATGGACTTAACTATACCTGTAAAAAAAATAATTTTAATATTTTGAAAAAAAAGTTTTTTCCTAAAAATTTTTGCTTTATCTAAAATGCTAACCTATATTTAAAATCGCGGTTCTATTACCAATATAGCATTTTGGCATATACAAAAGTTGGCTATAACTACTTTTGTAAACACTTCTTATTTAAATAGTATAAAACGTAATTAATTTTTTTAGTTTACACTTAATTTTCTCCGATATTGGGCTTTTTTCATTACTTTTTCAGGTATTTTCGTCAAGTAGTTTAAAAAACATTTTTTTATTTTTATATTGTTTAAATAATAACTTTTGACGATTTTGGGTAAAACAACATTTTTTATGAAAAGTTCCTTACTTTTTTTTCGAAATGAAAAAAAAGGTATAGTTAAGGTCTTCGGATAAGGTCATCCGTGTATACACTATATTTTATTTTAAATATTGTTTTTTTTTGGTTTTTTAACTAACACGGGTATTTGGTAAAATATGTTTTTTTGTATTTTTAATTTTTATAAGTTAAGGGTACAAAAATAAAACAAAGATTCTAACAAAAATAACATTCCGAGATATGACACTTTTGATATTTATTTTTTAATAGTATATGGACACTCCCAATTTTTTATATATATTTGTTTTATTTGGCTAATCTTTTGGGCAATAAAAGTATAACGATGTACAGTGTATCCAATCCAACTTGTTCACATTTATATCTATAACTTTATTATTTCAAGTTTTTTTCTGTTATGAAGACTATACCCAAAAACTTATACTGACAGAATATATTGACATAACTTTCTTTTTTAATTAATGGGACACCCTGTATATTATAACATCATTAAACCGGTCTTTTAAAGAGCTTTACAAAAATACCACATTTGATATGTCTATCTTAAATTGAAAATTTAAATATGAAAAACATTATACAGTGTATCCCAGGATAGGTGTTACAAGAGGAAAAGTTGACCAAAAATTTTGGAATTTTTAAACGTCCTTCTGAGAAAACTGGTCTCATGGTCCAAAACTACAAATTTTTACTCCAGTCGGTAATATACAGGGCGAATTATAACTAAAAATATAAAAAATGAGCCAGAGTAAAGTACACTTATTTTTAGAAATATGACAAAATTGTATCAGTAAATGTTGTAGAGAATTAAATTTTATGTCAAAATTAAAAGTTAAAGAATTAAAGTAACAAAAATATTGTTGTCAATCTTTTACATAATGCATTAACACTTTTAAAAATACTTGGCTAAAGGCAGCGAATTTTAGGAAAAGATTTAAAATTATTATATTTCCTTTTGAATTTTGCTTCGATTTTCCCATTATTTAAGTTGTAATGCGCAATGAAAAAAATTGACAATAATTTTTTTTTACTCTCATGCTTTTAACTCATATAAAATTTAATTCTCTACAACATTTACCTATACAATTTTGTTCTATTTTTAAAAATAAAAGTATTTAGCTCCTGTGTATTTTTCATATTTTTAGTTATAACTCGCCCTGTATAATACCAATAAAAGTAAAAATTTGTAGGTATTAGTTTTGGACCATGCGAACAGTTTTCTCAAAATTTGGTTTTAGAATTTAAAAGTCTTTGGTCCTTTTGTCCTCTTGTAACACCTATCCTAAGCTTATAAATTATAGCTATTATTTTCCAGATTTAAATGGTCACAATTCCCAAACTATTAAAGATAGATACATCTTATGTAGCATTTTTGTAAAGCTCTTTTAAAGACTTTTTTAATTGTGGTATAATATACAGGGTGTCCCACTTAAAAATAAAAGTAAGTTATGTCAATATATTCGGTTAATAAAATTGTATTGTGTTGCTAAATAATAATCCCGATTTTGATAAAAATTAACATTCCATTTTTAACTCCTGTACCCTTCAAATATACATTTCTGGTCCTAGGAAAAACTAAAAAATGTGTCTTTAGTTATCATCTAACCAAAATATCTTATTTTGTATAATTTCGATAATTCTTTTTAATTGTTTTTTTTTGGGATGGCTACTTGTGGTATGATTTTTGTGTGGCAAAATATATATATTTTTAAATAGAGTATACTTTTTGGGTATAATGCAAATGAATAAATAACCAGTAAAAAAATTATAAATAAAAAGCAAGAAAAAGTAAGAATAAATCAAAAATTTAATTTTGATTTAAATAATTAAACGCATTTATTTTAATTTTCTACAAATAATATTGCATTTAAAATTTTATTTGGTTTTAATATACAGGCTGTCCACGTTTAGGGTTTACAAGAGGACCAATGAACTACAAATTTTCATTTTTCAAAAAAGTAATTCTTTATAAAAATGTTTGCTTGTAAAAATATGATTCACGAAGAGAATATGATGATTTTTCTTCAAGAGTAAACTACCTTTGTTTTTTAAAATTTAACAAAATATCATTAGAAAAGTTTATTTAAAATAAAGTTGGTAATCCATAAAAATAATAACTTTTAATTAAACTCCATAATCTGGCGAAATCGCCTTGATTATATTTGTTTACAGCTAAAAAAATGTGTTGTGTAGGAATTTGGGAGAAGCAGGTATTTAAAAAGCAATTTATGAAAGTCTTTTAGGTTATTTCACTATAAAAATTTAAAATAAATAATTTTTGATAACTGCAAAATAAATTTAATGAAAAAATAAGGTCATCCAAAATACATACACAATACATTTTCTAAATAATATTTTTCTTAAAAGTGCAAAAAAAAGAGGTAGTATAGTCTTCGAGAAATTTATGTTTTTTTTTTAATTTTTAAAAACTCTGTATATAAAATCAATTAATTTTTTAAAGCAAAATTTGGTAATATTTTTTTCCTTCTTTAAATTCGTCCATTGATTGGCCTCTTGTAACAGTTCCAAATTATATTTTTAGACCAACGAGATTGTGCGCTGATACCAAAAATTCTCTGGATTAGATAGGTTGGGAGTAATAAATACCGCAGATTTAGAACAGGTCTTTGATTTGTCAAACATAAATAAACCAAGTTTATTTTTTAAAACAAATATGTAAAACTTAAGGAGGTAATTTCTTAGGCTCAAGAGTTTTACAAAGCAGGTTTAAACTCAGTTCTACTGATCTGAAGAACTGAAGTCAGGCCTTTAAACTTTTCGTAAAATCTCAATTTCTTTCAATTCCTTGACACTGATATTAAGATTTTTGGAAAGATCAATGGTCTGACCTCAGTTAAGTAAAACTGAGTTTGAACCTGCTTTGTAAAACTGGGCCTTAATGAAAATAAAGGGTAGTTTACAGTGTAAACAGAAGTCAACCTCTAGGAAGATATAGCGGTACCAAGATGGTGGAAAATTGTTGGTTTTATTTCCTACTTTAAAAACGGAAAGCGAGCAAACAAATTCTTTAATCAAAACATATTTACTGCAGTTTTTTAAACTTTCTTATACTTGTGGAAGGGGTTGAAATAGACTATTTATATCATAATTTAGAGACAAACTTAGATGTCGACTTTTAAACAAATAAATGTTATTAAAAAACTTTTTGTTTCCTATATTCTAGTTGTCTACTGTTACACACGTTTGTAATATTGCTTTATTTGACATTATTTAGAGATTTTGATAAAATATTTATTTAAATTTTACGATGAAAAATTAAAATGATACTTTCATGTTTGTTTAGACGACATAATAGCCTTTAATTTAAAAACGGTATCACCTCCTCAAGTGTTTTGCATTTGTTTTAAAACACCCTGTATATACATACTTATTATATATTCTGTAAAAACTAACTTATTATGTTTAGAGTATCCCTTTACAATATATAAAAAAGTTTATATTTTCTATTTACAATTTAAAATAATTATTTTCCATATTCTAAAAAAAACAATTATTTTTTCTAAGAAGGTAATTTGTGTTAAAAACAAATACAACTACATATAATACCCGTATATCGTCGTCTTGAGAGGTGTCGAGATGGCCCTGGATGTCTGGCAGTCAAACTCTATAATAAGCTCCCAGGAGATCTTAAAGATGTAAAGGATATAAAAAGTTTAAGTACAAGGTAAAAACTATATTGCTGGAAGGAGCTTTTTATAGTGTTGACGAATTTTTAATGTGTAAACTGTAAATGTATTTCTAGGAAAGAAATGACCATAGCGTTATTTGTTTTTAAGGTTTTTAATATTTTAAATGTAATTTGTCTTTTTGTTATTGTAAGTTGATAATTTGTCTTGATATTGAAATGTTATATTTTATAATTTTATACTGTTTATACTATTGACCTGTGTAAAATACTTTGTATTATTGACACCAATAAATTAAAATAAAAATAAAAATAAAATAAATATCTTTTTTCAAAGAGTGAAAAATATAAGCCAATTGGAACTCAAGTAACCACCCGTTTTGGTGAGGAAGCTAATGAAAGAATTCCAGTTAATCGCATCTCTATTCCGCCACTTGGAGAAATTCTGGAGCTTCCCAGAGATTCCAACTTTTCACTATTTATACCTAAGCATCGCAGGATAGCTGGACGACTTATTGATATTTTCTTAGGTAATGTGTTTAATTATTACTCCAGTTACTTTAGAAAAAAAACCAGAAAGAAGTTTAAGAAAAAATAACAATTATTTAAATGTAAATGCAAATTAACAACCGATAGAGGTACAATTAAAAAGGTTTTTAAATTTTTTCCTCACAGTATTTTAATAAATTAATCATTGTTAATTTATTTAGCATTCATAAAAAGATACGCATATACACTTTTATTTTTTAACTCAACTTTTAACGAATCTCTTATTATACATATAAAAATTAAAAGCACTGCCTGAATCGGTAAAAAGTATTCATGCTTTCAAAGATTTTTGCATTTCTTTAATATCCCTTCCCCCTTTAATTTTTGTAAATGAATCAATGTAAAAAATTAAAACTTAAGGAAATGGAGTTAATGCGTAAATATTATATTTAAGAGTAAAAGTGACAGATGAAAGTTTCAAGAAGGCTGCTTGACGCCATCTTGGCAAACATTTAATGGAAAAGGGGTTCTAGTGGCACATCATTTCAAAGCTCTTCACGAGTACACCCTAGAACAAGGCCCAGTAGCTATCTTAAACTTTTCATATGTCAATTTTACTTAAAACTGTAATATTAAGGTGTCAATATTATTTTCCGAAATTTTTAATTTTTGTTAAGTTTTACACCCTGTATCTTGGGGCCAAACAAAATCAGACTCATGTTTATACAGTGTGTCTTCCAGGATAGGCATTACAAGAGGACAAATGGACCAAACATTTTAGAATTTTTAAACGTCCTTTTGGGAACACTGCTCGCATGGTACAAAACTTATAAATACAAAATTTTACCTCGATTGGTTACATTCAGGGTTAGTTATAACCAAAAATATGAAAAATGACCAAAAGTAATGAACCTTTATTTTTAAAAATAGGAAAAAAATAAGCAGAATTAATTTTTAAGCCAAAATTTAAAGTTAAAGAATTATAGTAAGAAAAAAAAATTTGTCAATTTTTTACATTACGCATTAACAGCTTTTAAAATTCTTGGCATACGGCATTTAATTTTTAAAAATATTTTAAAATTATTAAATTTTTCTTCCTTCTGTCCATTATTTAACTTGAAATGTGTAATGTAAAAATTGACAATTACATTTGTTTAACATTAATGCTTTAAATTTTGACATAAAACTCTACAACATTTACTTATACAATTTTGTTCTATTTCTAAAAATGAAAATAGATAGTTTCTGAACATTTTTCATATTTTTGTTATAACTCGCCTTGTATATTACCAATTGAATTAAAATTTAGAATTTATTAGTTTTGGACCATACAACCAGTTTAAAAAAAAAAAACGTTTAAAAATTTCAAAAATTATTGGTTTTCTTGGAACACCTTTGCTGGGACACACTGTATAAACTTTTATTTCTTATTTTATTGAGAATATTTTACCAGAGCAGTTGGGTACCACAGTACACGAACACTGTGTATAAAAAAGTTTTACAAATTACACGGACAGAAAAATTTTAAAAAAGAAGTACAAGTACTACAAATAGAGGTAACCACCTTATTTTTGCGGAAAACTGGTTTTTGTGAATGATTTTTGTTAAAGATTATTAAATGTCGTCTGTTTAAAAAAGAAATTATTTACTGGCAATGTTTAACAGATTTTAACTTAGTCAGTAAAAAATGCCACGTCATTATCTAAAATTTACTTATAGTTTTTATTTTTCGTCACCTTAATTGTTAGGTGGTTTTACAATTAAGGAGACGTTATTTTAATCTGATTTATTTACATTTACGTTTACGAGCGATGCTAATGTTTTAAATTTTTGATAACCTTTTTTAAACAGTCAGTTTTAGAAACCGGGTTAACCTCATAATAAGGAAAGGTATTACTCTTTCCAATCCTTGTACGGCTTTTTATAAATATACCTGTACCATCCAACAAAAAATCTAGTTTTATCTTGTGGTCTATTAAACTAATATTTTTATTAGTGTTATCAAAGTTTATGTAATTTTGTAACAGCTACGTCCAAAAATGCCCAATATAAGGAATGAGATTTTCTATAGACCGGTAGACACCTCCCTACTTGGATTTTAATGTCCTAGTGTTTTTTTGGCACGATAGCACATCTTATAGTATACTAAAATATATTTTATTATGTTATAAAAATAACTTTGGTGACATTTATTTCGTTTTATTTTAATTGAAACAGGTGTACGCAACGTTGACGACCTTCTGGCAGTAGCAGTGTACGCTAGAGATCGTGTTAATCCATACCTTTTCAATTACGCACTTTCTGTTGCTCTTCTTCATAGGGAAGATACTCAGGACTTAGATGTTCCCTCAATTATCCATGCATTCCCTGATAAGTATATAGACAGTAAAGTATTTTCAAAAGCCCGTGAAGATGCTAACGTTGTGCCTGAAGGAGCTAGGGTAAGACATGTTTGGAATATTATACAACCAACATTTTCTTACAAAAAAAAACTACCTTAATTACTTATTTTTGATGATTTTAGATACAATAGTAAAATAATGATATATTTTAGATGCCAATTGAAGTTCCCAAAGATTATACTGCATCAGACTTGGAAGAAGAACATCGTCTTGCCTATTTTAGAGAAGATATAGGTCTTAATCTTCACCACTGGCATTGGCACTTAGTTTATCCATTTGAGGCTGCAAGAAATATTGTAGCTAAGGACAGAAGAGGGGAATTATTCTACTACATGCATCAGCAGATTATGGCTAGGTAAGTTCATAATTCCTATTTCACCTATAAAAGAAATATTTAAGTAAGTATATAATCTAATTTAATAAACAGCTTAAGAAATAGCATTCAGTAGTAAATATTAGCCAATTTTTACTTAATTATTTTAAAAAATAAGTATTTTTAAATATATGACGATGTATTGTTGCAGATACAATTTTGAACGCCTTTGTAATCAGATGAAGCGTGTGGAACGTCTTCTTGATTGGGATGCACCAATTAAAGAAGCTTACTTTCCTAAATTGGATAGTTTGGTAGCCTCTAGGGCTTGGCCAGCTAGAGTAAGCAACCAAAAACTGCAAAATCTTAAAAGAGAAGTGGATGGAATTGTCTTAGATGTAGATGATATTAAGAGATGGAGAGATAGAGTTTACGAAGCTATTCATTCTGGACTTGTAAGAGATGTAAGTGGTGAAAAAATATTTAAAAGTTTTAACATATTTCAATTTCAAAAAAAAATCTGTGTTAGTGTACGGGAAAAAACCTAAGAATCTACTTTCTATTTTTTTAAATAATTATTTTAAACATTTTTATACCTAAATACCAAATTCCTTTTAAAAGGGTTTACAGTTCATAAATTAGAATATTTACTTTGGGTGAAAAGCTATCTTATATTGTATTAAGTATTTTAGTAAAAGTATAATTTTAAAAGTTTTTATCAATATTTAATCTACAATGTCTTAAACATTTTTTTATAACAGAGAAATGGTCAACAAACTCAACTGACCGAATTCGAAGGTATTGACGTATTGGGAAATATTGTGGAGTCAAGTATATTGTCACCAAATCGTGAATATTATGGAGATCTTCATAACACTGGACACATTCTCCTGTCTTACATTCATGATCCTGATCATAGGCATTTGGTAAGTTAAAAAATATGTAAACATATTATTATTAATTTAAAATGTAATATATCCGTACTTGCAATATATTTTTTTACCACAGAAAGTTCCTGACTTAGTACGGTCAATATTTTATAAATAATCGTAAATCATTTTCTTAAGATTAAAAAGTATTTTTCTGTCTTTTGTCTTTCTTACTTTGCTCCTTTAAATAATTGAAGTATTTTTAGTAAAAGCTAATATAAATCTATTGAGATTATAAACTTTATTATGGAAATTAATAAATAAGAAATGTGTTTATTTATCACACATTTTTAGCACATTGTTAAATTGATCTTAATAGTACAAAGTTCCATAATATTTAATAACTAAGATAATATTTAAAAAATCCATATAACCGTCATGCCCATCTAACTGTTTTACCTTTTAGGAATCATTTGGAGTTATTGGTGACTCTGCTACTGCTATGCGTGATCCAGTTTTCTATCGTTGGCACGGTTTTATTGATGATCTTTTCCAGGAATTTAAATCAACACTTCCAAGATACACTGAAAGTCAGGTAAACATTTTTACACATTTTTTTTATATATTTGATTCTTTAAAACCTTTAATTACAAATACACAGTACATATTTAGTACTTAAATTTGTACTGTTGTACATTTTTAGTTAGGAAATCCCGGAGTAACAGTCCAAAATATCCAAATAGAAACTCAAGGAGGGAACGCCAATACTCTGCAGACTTTCTGGCAACAGTCTGATGTAGATCTCTCTAGAGGTATGGACTTTCAACCTCGAGGGTCTGTATTTATAAGGTAAGTAATCTTAGAATTCATGTGTCAATTGAACTTGTAAAATAAAGACAATACAAAATAATATATTTATTAAATATGTTTGCAAAAAAGTAATACATGAACAAATAAAGAACTTTTTACTTTTTCGATATAATTTTTTAGTAAAAGGACCCTCTACTCTCTACAGCAGGGATGGTGAACATTTACGTATCAACGTACCATTTTTTAAATAAATGTTTAATAGGGTCATAGACGCGACAATATTAATAATAATAAATAATTTTGGCATTGTAATTATTAGAAAAGTAATCATAATAAATACCTCCTTTACAGTTTCATTTTGTATACAGGGTGTTTTATAATTGAATGTCAATATTAAAGGAGGTAATTTTTGGGTTTATTTCAAGAAGAAAACTTCATATGAAGGTATGTCCTAAACATCTTAACTTTTAAGATACAGGGTGTTAAAATTTTCCAAAAACCAAAAAAATTTGAAAACACTTGTTAGTAAAAACTGTTATACTGGATATGAACCTTATTAAAATAAGTATTTATTATTTTTGTTACATAATTGCTAATGAAAAAATAATAAAACCTAATTAATATATATATAATAAAAATACATTTTAACACTCTGTATCTCAAAAGTAAAGACGTTTAGGACATACCTTCATATAAAGTTTTCTTTTTAAAATAAACCCAAAAATCATCTTCTTCAATATTGACATTCAATTAGAAAACATCCTTTATAGTGCACAATGAGTGACGTGCCAAAAATATTGTTTAGCGTGACGTTATTGGCACGGGTGCCATTGCTTCGTCATCCCTGCTCTACAGTTACCCACCTTTGACAGAAATAATCGTATATCCAGATATTTTAACTTAAAAACATTTTTATTTTGTGTTATTTAAAGAAATTATAAAGAAGATTGTGCCCAATGCAAATAAATCTATATAAGCATAATTCTGTGTGTTATTTTTTTAAAATAAAAATACAATTACGATTGTTTCTTTTTAAGATTCACCCATCTTCAACATAGGCCATTCTCTTACAAAATTCAAGTTAATAGCAATCAGGCCCGTGAAGGAACTTGTCGTATTTTCTTGGCACCGAAATTTGACGAAAGGGGCAACCCTTGGTTATACAGAGATCAAAGACATATGTTTATTGAACTTGACAAGTTTAAAGTTAACCGTGAGTATTAAACATTTTTTGCCAACATTTTTTCAATTAACTAAACTAAAAGTCATAAAAATTGTTGTATAATTAATTTTAGCTAAACTTGATATTACTAAAAATTTGGCGAAGTCAATATTTACATATCTGATAATTTTGTATAAAACGCTGTAATATTGTCTTTGTAGGTATATAATTTTAAAGATTTTTAATTTGCTTTATTTTTTCAAAATTCTTTTCAGGAACATGCACAAGCACTTTAATTATTTTTTGTATTTTTGTTTTCATAAAGTAACGCTTTTTAAAAATATAAATTAAACATATAACTTTAAAAAAGCATAAAATCCATTGATTCAGAAAAATAATTTAAGTTTAACCATTAAAAATATGTTTAAGGGTAATAAAACTTTAAAACCTAGTAATTAAAATTATTGTTTTAAATTTTAAAATGGTTTCCCTTTTTATTGATATTGTACATGGCGGTTCAAAATGCACTACAAATATTTAAAGGGGGTATTTTGACGTCAAAATAAGACTTCTTTCTATAAATATATGTCCTAAAATGCATCCCCCAAGCTACAGCCACGGTAAGTTCCGTGAAAAAAACTGTTTATTTTATAAATTAATATAGTTTTGCATCATGTCTCACAAAAATTTACATAAAATCTTTGCTATTTTAGGCGGTCTATCTATTTTTTGTTTTAAGGGGACGTCCATTAATCACGTGATATTTTTTAACAAAATTTTAACCTTTCCTCCCCCTAGTGACACTTGGTGGAGTTTTAAACCAACCCCTCCACCATTCCCTATGACGAGTTTTTTTGGTACAAAATATATTATTATTTTTTTTTACAATATTATTCTTACAGAAAAATAAATACACGTCATATCTTCCCTAAACCCTCCTGTCCCTAGTAATGATTGGTGTTTTTTTTCAAACCCCTACCCCCTTTCCCTGTTCAAGCCTCACGTGATTAATGGACGACCCTGAATAAGAGCGACAATCCAATTTAAAATAAGGATTAACGCAGGTTCACTCTTTTGATTTTTTGATTTTATGTCTAATGTGCAATGTGAGTCTTTAACACAAAATAAACTAGAAACTATAAAATAACCAGTCAGCCCACTACCATTACCTAATGAATTTTTCTATAATTTTTGTCAATTGCTACCCTGCAAAAAAATAAATATGTGGTTTTTCCTATAGTTTATTTTCTGGTGTGGCCTAAAAAATACAAAATATTGGCCATCACCAGTGTTTCGCCTTCTCAATCCCTTAAAAATAGGCTTTCAAATATTTGTGATAAATTAATAAACTTCCTGTATAGTTGAAATCCCGAAACACAGGCATCACCGAAACTTTGACCCAAAAATAAATGTTTTTCAAAATAATTTAAATAACTTTATTATTAAAATACATACCTAATTATGTAATATCATGTTTATCTTGTATTAGTCCGACAGGGAGACAACACAATAACCCGGCAGTCATCCGATTCTTCTGTAACCATTCCATTTGAACGAACCTACCGTGACATAGATACCTCAAGACCTCAAGGAGGTGAACAATTGGCTCAATTTAACTTCTGCGGATGTGGATGGCCCGACAATCTTCTTATACCAAAGGGTACCCCTGAAGGTTTTCCTTGTCAACTATTTGTTATGATTTCAAATATTGCTGATGATGCTGTAAGTACAGTTGGATTTTATATTTTATGGAAGTTTTAAATCTTTTAACTACTTAATTTGGTAAAGTTTATTGGTTTAGATATTATTATTATTAATTACATGACTATTTCTAGTGGCTGCTAGATATTTGTTGATAAAAAAATCTAAAACAAAAAATGTGAAAGTTTATACACAAGAATCAGACATATGTTTTTCCTGTATTTTTCGATGCTGAATTTGAATTCAAGCTCAGAAATGGACGTACACGTCTAAAATTGGCTCCAGGGGCCCCTATAGGCCATTAAATACGGTTTCCGGAATAAGGCGGGATTGAGGGTGGATTCAAAACCCAATGCCGGATTTGTGCTCGACAAGTCTACGGCTAACTAAAATTTTCTTTTTGGCTGGAAAAATAACCCCCAGGGGCCGGAAAAACTTGTTTCAGACGTAGCAATTAAATTAGTGATTTTTTTATGTACTTACATTTGAATTCCGGACTCTACACTATGCGCGAAAAATTTTTGACCTGTTGAAATTCTTAGTGAGGATCCGGGAAAATGATTCCCTAGGGCCGGAAAATAGTTTTTTAGATTTAGCAATCACAACAGTGGGATTTTTATGTATTTCTAAATTCTGAAACTCATTTTGTGCTTGAAAAGTTTTTGGCCAGTTAAAAGTCCCAGTTTGGGGCCTGGAAAATGACCTCTTAGGAGCCGGAAAATCGCGGTTTTAAGGTCTCAATGGTTACATTGTCATTTTTTATGTACTTAACTTAAAAGTACATCGTTGTAATTGCCACGTCTGAAACACGATTTTCCGGCCCCTAAGGGGTTATTTTTCCGGCCGAGACAGGAAATTTCAGTTAGCTGTGGACCTGTCGATTATAAATCCGGCTTTGGCTTTAGAATGTACCCTTGACCCTTCCTTATCCCGGAAACCGTATTTAAGGGCCTATATAGAGGCCTGGAGCCAATTCCAAACGTGTAGGGCCATATCTGAGCTCGAATTCGGATTTAGCATACATAATATGTCTGAGTTTTGTTTATAAAATTTATTTTTTTCTTGTAGGGCTGTGTAATTTTCAAAATAAAAATCTTCCCGTGTTTTTTGTGTGGGCTGGGGATAGCTAATTAAGTAGAAACATTATATTTTTTAAAAGAGGGAAGACATTAAAAAAAGCACTGTATGCATTTGTACAATAAAAGAAAACAATGCATAAAAGTCAGTGGCGTACATTTTTTTGTCAGGAATATTCGTTCAATTGCAGCTCTCAACTCCACAAGACCTATTAATTTTAATTAGGTTGTTGTAAATTCAAAAAATATATACTTTTTAAGGTTAATCAAACCGCTACAGGCCAATGCAATGATGCCTACTCCTACTGTGGTGTAAAAGATCAGTTATATCCAGACCGCAGATCCATGGGATATCCATTTGACAGAATGCCAAGGACCGGAGTTGACACTTTGCAACAATTTTTAACTTCCAACATGAGAGTCCAAGACGTAACGATCAGATTCGAAAATAGAACTTATAAGCCTAGGGAGTTGGGTAACTAATACGTAACAGGATTGCGATGACTGACTAAAAGTTTTTATTTCATTTTTTAACTTGTAACACTGATTGCTGACCAGAACTGTTTTATTTAAAAAATTAATAAAAAAATTAACATAAATGTTTATTATTTGCTTTTTATCCCTATTATTGTCCCTTATATTAAAAAACATTTATTACATAAATTATGATTTTTTGTACATTTTGAAATATTTTGCCAAGTAGGGATGCAATATTCATCCAACTTACACCAAATTTGGCTGCGACAGGTAAAAGGTACTAAAGGTACTAACGTAAATTAAAACTTAATTTTTGTGCACCACCTTCTAGATGTTTTAAATTGTACTATTTTATCCGTTAGTACAATTCTAACATATAGAAGGCGATGCTTTTGTCATTTTGTAAAAGCTGAATTTTATACAGGGGCTATCCTGAATAAACGTATAGGCAACAAATAAGGCCACAGTTTAAAATTATTTTAGCCTCTACAGGGTGTCTCAAAAAAGTGTAACGAATCATTTATTTATATTCTTTATATTTTTTTAAAATGGAACACCCTATATTTTATGACGGTTTTAAATTCTACATAAAAACAACTTAAGTATGTTTTAAGTAGGCATTAGGAAGGGTTTGCCATATAGTACGTAGGTCATATCAAGATAAAATGTTGTACAATATAATTTCACCTTTTTTATAAAATCATACCGAATATCGTTTTTGGTTATAACTCCTTTTTTTTTTCATAATAAAAGCAATAATAACTGCTGTGTACAAATTTTTATGCCACTCTTTGGTTGAGCAACTTTTATGTTGGTCAATAAAAACGTGGCTAGTGCGCGGCTAGCCTAGGACACAGTTCTTTTATTATTCATATTCAATTTGTCAATTTTTTTAAATCATTTGTTTAGGTAACCAGACAATTTCTGCTGGAAAATTTTAAGCATAAAATCTTGACTAAAGTAAATAATTTTTTCACATCCTACCACTATTGTATCATTTTGTTATTGTAGACTAAAATATTAGTAATCAATAAATGGCCGTTGTGGCTAATATAACACAGCCAACTTTAAATTTAAATAAACATTTGGACAAAATATTTGTAATAACGATATTTGCTAAAAAAGTACAAAAGATAGGTATATGCAACCTATACACCATTTAAAAGAATGTTTTATTTATCATCATGTGGTGTAAAAAAATACAGGGTGTTCCATCAAAAATAAGAAGGTTATTGTCAATTTCTTTATTAAACCTTTATTGCTGTCAAAAGCTTATAAATTGATAGACACGGGGCTGCAGCTTACCACTAAAATCCAGATTTTCCCAATAGTCTTTTGTCGGTCTGCTGACTTGTCATTAATAAAAAATTCTCTCTAAATTGATATGATGTTAAGACATGAAAATAGGTATTTACATAATTTGATGAATTCTGATTTTTGGTATGGATCAATTTTGAAGTAACTAATAAAAAGGAGTTTATAGAAAATTAAATATTCTGTCTGTTTTGCTATGAACTTGGGACGTCGCGTCGGGATATAGTGCCCAATAACGGTAACAGTGGGGAGAAAATATTCAAAAAGAATAATACCTCTTTTTAAACTTTAGGAGATAATTAACATTTTTAATAACTAAAAACGAAAAGTGAATACTAAGTGTATATTTTTTTTATAAACTTGTTACACCAGGACTAATCAAGCAAAAAAATATTTACTCATAAAAGAATGCCTTTGTTTAGAGTGGTAATTCGTTATAATAAATTAATAAAATTCCTTTTCAAACCAAAATACGGATACAAATCTAGTCGAACTAATGTTAATGGTATTTTATTCTATTTAAAATAAAATTCGGACTTTTAGGAAAAAAAATAGGTTTTATTTTAAACATTTTAATTAAAAAAATCCTACAAGTAAAGCATCTGGACATTTAAAATTTAAACAAATATGTGTATATATAATATCCTTTTTGTATCAATTTCTATATTTTGACTTAAATTGTTTTAACGATAAAAATCCATTTGAATCAGAGTCAAATAATACATTTTTTGAAAATACAGTTCAGAGGATAATAACCTTTTTGCGTTAATACCTAACTTCTGATGGCATTTTTGAAAATATGAAAATCTATTAAACTTGATATTATTAACGGATTATAAAGATGGACATTTTAAATAGGTCACCATATTTACCTCAAAAGTCAGTTTCTACCTTACAACCCATGTATACTCAGGTAATTTCTAGTAGTTAATACCTTGATTTAATGTGGTTTGAAGAACAGAAATTCTATTTTGTGCTTGACTTGCATTAGTAGTCTTTATCTAAACAAGTAAACAGTTTTTCATTAGTAAAATACCTATGTTTTAACTTTTGTTGTCAAAGCAACCGATATATAATAAGCTAGAATATTGGGTTGTCACTTTTCTTGGAAAAGAGTACCTATGAGTAGTTACGAGCGCCATCAAGGGGCCATGTAAGCTCCTTCGAGCATCTTCCGTGTTGAAAGGTCCCAAATCGCCGACCTCCACGAGAAATCAAAGGCAGTCGTATTTCTCGACAATCCAAAGAAACCAACGACCACTTGTTCAAATACTGGTCCCTCTGAAATTAGTTTAATGGATACTATATAGTTGTAGTATTGTAGTTCTTACTTTTGACATAAGTCTTCAGGCGTTTTTGTCGTGACTATAATATAGACTTAAAGAATCTTGAAGGGTTTGAATCGAAAAGCTACCATTGTCTAACCTCGGATTGATTGCGGGAGAAAGTCACTATATGTAGTTACTTGGCGTTTTATTCTTAAAAGTCAACAGGCAACACAAACAGATTATTCAGAGTAAAAACAGAAAACACAAACGATTTTCTTTGTTAAATTTTAGAATGTTTAAAAGAAATATTTTTGCTTAAGATTTTTAGATAAAAAACAGAATACTTTATTTATTTATTTATTAACAAATTTTAAACTACGAAATAAAACATTCCAAATGGTAAATCCTATAACAAACTAAAAATATACATATATACAAGATAAATAGTTGCAGCGTAGCATTTATCCTAATTTACGAAATACGTCTTTTAATCTGGCTTAGTAAGCACTGGAAAATATCAACGTTGTAGTAAAGTAAATTCATACTTATACCGTTCGGACTTAAGGACTTCGATTCTATTGCCTCTAATAAATCTTCCTACCGGCCGGCAGACTCACTCCAGCTGCAGGCAGGGCCGAAGTGGATTTTTACTTTTACATTGAGAAGCAATTGAAATATTGATAGATAGATATAAATTGTCTAAAAATATGTAAAAATGTGCAAACAGGTATGTAGTTAGTATTTCTAAACATAATTTTGGGTACTAGGTAACTTTTATTACAATTTGATTTTTTAAGGAAATAGGTACAGGTAGGTAGGTACCCTAAAAATAAATTTCGGTAGGCAAAAATCAATTGTAATAAAAATAAAGGTAAACCCAATATACATTAATTACCTATACCTACCTGAATGCTTCAAAAGGAGTTTGGGTATATATATGCCCTTAGAACAGTAAATGGCTTAGTATTTTCCAAAATGTGATGAACGTGGAGTGAATCTGACGATGAAGCAAGCGACAACGAGCAGCAAGCAAGTATTACAGCAAGCAGCAAGAGAAAGCATCTTTCTGTTGATGCTAAAGAAATTGTAAACTTTAAGAAACGATGTTTTCATACAAGCAGCTTTGGAAGAAACGTGCAGGTTAACGAAAATACCAAAGTCTACCATACGCGATATTGTTAAAAAACCGATAGTCAAGAGAAAGAAAAGATGCGATTCTGGTACTGACACAAAACTTGATGTAAGTGATAAAGACCTAATTCGACGAAAAATCTATAAAATGTATGAAGAGCAAAATGCACCAACATTGGACACCTTAATGAAGAGACTAGAAATGGACGAAAGTGGCATACAGTGTGGCAGAACTTTGTGGAAGACTGTGAAAAAACTAGGATTCAAATTTAAGAAGATCGACAAAAAATAAGTGCTGATGGAATCGCAACGACTTCGGAAATGAAGATTAGAATATCTTACGAAAATAGATATGTATAAAAGTCAAGGAAGGTCGATCATTTACTTGGACGAAACGTGGTACGATACCCATGACACGCCATCAAAAGGTTGGGACGATTCAATTGGTAAATGTAACACAAAAGCACCATCCAACAGAGGTAAGCGGATAAAAATTATACATGCGGGATCAAAAGACGGATGGGTTCCATATGCTTTATCACTAGGTGTAAAAAATATAAAAGACTCTTCTCTTGACTACCATGACGACACAACTGCACATTTATTTGAAGACTGGTTTAAAAATAAGTCAATCCCAATATTCTTCCTCAAAGTGTTATTGTTATGGATAACGCTAGCTATCATAGTAGGCAATTAAACAAACACCCTTGTTCAAGCGACACCAAAGCAATTATTTAAGAATTTATGCACGCCAATAATATTTATTTTCATGAAAATTATTCAAAAAAACAATTACTTGAAGTAATAAAATGTTTTAATGTAGAGAAAAAATATGTTTGTGATGAGTTTGCAAATAGCATGGGACATTCAGTTTTAAGGCTTTCACCATATCACTGCATTTTTAACCCTATAGAACATATTTGGCATCAATTGAAATCGCAAGTTAGACGTAACAACAGTTCACCGACTTTAAATAGTTTTGTATTAGGTATTATCACCAAGGAAATAGATAAAATACCAGTAAATAGTTGGAGCAACAGTGTAGATCACGTAATTAAAGTTGAACAATCATATACCACACTTTCAAGTAATGTCAAGGAGTTAATTATACAGTTAGGGGATGATAGTGATAGTGACACTGATTTAATTGAATAGGTTCTAATAATAATTATAAGTTGTAATATTTTTAAATACTTTTCATTTTATATTGTATATTGTATTTTTAAAAGCTTTTTATTTATATATTTTTAAATGACTAAGTAGGTATAATATATTTTTTAAACATTGCCATCACGTGACTTTTTGACGCAATGATTAACGACAAGTAAATTATATTCTTTCTTTGTCATTCTCCATAAACATTAAACGACAATATAAACGAAAGCGATGTCGGAAAACGCTATTAGAAAGTCGTCAGTTAGTCACTTGATGACAATGTTTAAAAAAATAAATTTTAGTATCCCTAGGTATATTTTATAATTAATATTTTTGTTCCTATTAATAATAAAATATGGGATTATCAATGTGTTTCTATTTTTTCCTATAAAAAAGTAAATTCCACCCTGTTCCGTTCAAATTTTATAGCAGGTAACACCTGGCTAAAGCACCGGCCGACAATAGGGAAAAAAAGGGTCGTTTATTGGCCTCAAGAAGTGAGAACGGAATAAGTATGAATGTACTTTACAATCTATTGTAGTTGAGCACCATTCTATCTACCATTGCCGTAATACCATAGTTCGTTTGGTAAGGACGCTCGAAGAAGAGCTGTTGTTGCCTTGTGCGTCGAATCGGTACCATAAACAAAATCAACTCCAAGAGCTCAGCACAGTTCACGAAGCCATTGAGAAGCTTAAACATGAAAAGAAGCAATGCGTCCTGACGCCTAGTCTTTAAGCTTTTCATTCCACACAACAGCAGCCTCGTTTCATATGGTATTTCTGAGCACTGAAAATGGTGTTTATACAGCAGATATTTGAGGAACTTGTTTTGAACCCCCTCTAAACTATTCTTGTGGACGTTATAGCTAGGAGCCCAGATAACGGAACAGTACTCTAGGACACTGCGGACTAGACAGTTGTATAAGCAGGTATTGGCTTTAGTATCGTGGATGTATTTTGTGTTTCGTTTAATAAAGCCCAGCAAGCTTTCAGAATTATACTATCAATGTGATTATTAAAAGATAAGCTCCGGTCAAAAATTACACCCAAGTCGTTAATGAATTTCACGTTCTCTACCAACTCATTATTAATCCTATAAACAGATTGGATTGGATTTGTACACTTGTAGAACCTGATTGCCCTGCATTTTGTGACATTTATACTTAATAAGTTCCTAGAGCACTATGACGCAAAGTTGTCTAGGTCGGACTGTAAGCTGTTAAGTGCAGAATCGACCGTGTTGTAGAGCTTAAGATCATCTGCGTACAACAGAAAACGTGTAGAACGGAAACAGGAGGCAACATAATTGATAAAAGAAAGAGCACAGGACCAATGTGCGAGCTTTGCGAAATTTAAAATCAATGTCAAATAAATATGCAATATATTAAATGAGAAATGGCATATATTAATATATCCATTTTTACCAAAAAAATACAGAAAACACTTTAAAGCCGTGATATTCTGTTTTATAAGGCCCGGTATTATAAAGTGTCGGTAAACTATCTAAAGAAATCCTATGATTAAACTAAAGTTTAAACATTTAAAATATACGCAAACATTCTATCGTCTTTGAAAAAACCTAAATTATTTTAGGTTTAAGCGAGTACCGATTACAAAATCTTAAGTTAAAACATAAGTTTTACGGATAATTGGACGTTTATAAAATCCACATTTTAAAAATCTGAAGGTAAAACCACAGAAGTAAAGATAGTCCGAGATTATAATACCCGGCCTAAATAACACATAAAAATTACTTTTTTCACGACCGTTAAAAAAATTGCTGTTTTTGATTCGTTAACATGAAGTAAAAGTAATTCATTGTAGTTCACTACATAAAGTGTTAAAAAAGTAACTTTTTTAACACTTCAAAGCTTTTTTCACACTTTGAATTAGTGTTTTGTTTTAATGCCTACTACAATAAACTTAAATATCAATTTATGCAATGTAACAGTGAACGCAACTGAACCAAAAGGTCAAGTTACCTTTGATTTCGTCATTATTTCTTTTAGTTCATGTGTCACTAGCTTTAAAATTATACAGTTTGCAAATAAATTTAATAAAAGATATTGAAAATTAAGAGTAATAATGAATTTAAATAACTAAGAAATTAAAAGGAATTTATACTGTTTTAGAATTATTTCTACAAAAAGTAAGTACATAGAATTTTCTAAAATTTAATAATAAATGCAAAGTTATGAAGAGGATAATTGTCTCCTAAAAAATAAGGAGGCTATAATTTTTGGTTGCAATATAATATAATGCTGAAAAAATTAAAATTAAATTTAAGATAAATAAAACATGTATAAAATGGTAATTTCGAAAATGTTTATACGGGAAAAAATATAGTATGTAACACATGTATAAAGTGTCTCTCATGGGATTGCCGCACTCGCCTAACGGCTCGTGCTGTCAAACTTCCCATTCGTAAAAAAGAAGTATCACTTTATGCACTTGTTATATAAATTACTATTATCAGCTGGAACATAATCCCAATGTGTTTTAATATCTCAAAATTGCTTCGTACCATAAAGATCTACTTCTTTCGCAGTCATTCCAGATATAATACTGGAGCTTAACCAAACTACACTTTAATTCGATCAGACTCAAGAAGTGACTTGATTGTTGTATGTGCTGTCAAATATTCATAAAAAAATGAATTTCACTAGCAAGTTTATATTTCATAGTTAAAATAAGTGGCATATTTACAGGTTTAGGGGCCCCTGGCGAAAATGTAAGTGGGGCCCCTTAATATTTTTGACAACAAAAAAAGAAAGGTTTTAAGTAAAAGAGACCCGGACAAAATTGTAAAGCCCTTCACAGTAATTTGCAATGTAAATAAAAGTGCCTGTTAGGCTACGGCTACGATACCGAGCGTTCAGCGGCAAGAAGAAAGTGTGAGAGCGCTGCCTTTGATCTTCATGTTTAGCATAAAAGAATCTGGATTTTTAAATCAGGCGGCTGCAATATACTTGAGCAAAAAGCCCTGCTGCTGCCGCTTAAACCGCACAAATATTATTAGCGGAGCGTTTCTAATGAATGTAAACTGGTTTCAAAACGTCGCCTACCACAAAATATCGTAGTCAGTACAGAAATTTGACACTACCCGCTTGTTCCTTCCGCTTGGTATCGTAGCCGAGACCTTATACGTTTCTGTCGATATAATTTTTAACGATTATTTTTCAATACTTTGTATTTAGTAATTGTAAAAATATTAATACAATCTACCAAAAAAATTTTTCCCTACAAGGAACCAAGCCCCAATTATTATTAAGGCTTAAATGTTTTTTTAATTTATTACGGTTTTTTGAGACCCTGTATAAATAGAACTTATTTTATTAGTAAAATGTACAAATATGATCTATGAGGTTGCCTGCCCAGGTAAAAATTCGAAATTAGGAAAATGGTAGTATTATGGAAAAAAATCCTGAATTTTATATTTTTCGAAAAGAAACTACAATATTTCTCAAATTTAAAGATTTAACTCTATAAAACCTATAACATAGAGTGTTAGAATGTTAGGAATTAAACAAAAATATAAAACACAGGGTGATCATTAAAAAAAAATAACTTTATACCGTCACGCTTCTGTGGGCCATCCTGTATACATCAAACTATTTTTAAAATGTAAAGTTACCAATGAAAAAATAAAAATAAAATGTTTTATGAATAACAGGTAAATGAGCTTTTTCGGTCTTCTAACTTAACCTGTATATAAACATAAATAATTATAGCTGCATTTAAAAAAATAAATAATAATTTGTTGAAAAATATATAACCTAATTTTTATTTTCTGAGCAATATTATTGAAACAAGAAGAGACGTTTTTTATTTTCCTTTTGTAAACCAGTCCTAAAAGAACTAATAACACTTCTCAACAAACTTTCAAGTTTTCATTTTATCTGAGATCGCTATATGTGATTATTGTTCCTTGCTATTAAGGTAAAAAACAATTTCGGATACATCTCAGTCTCCAGATAAAATGGCTGGTCTTAAAAATTACTTTTTGCAAATTCCATTATTTAAGGCAGAGAATTACAAATAAATGAAGCAAATGGTTAAATAAAAAAAAAGGTTTTGCATAACTGTAAATGTCGCTTTTAACGTCATATTATGTTCCTTTTAAGTGCGCGCTATAGGTGAGCGGCAAAAATAACACTTTATTTCCATTATTTATTAAAACTTCCTTTATACTCGTTTTTAAGAAATCAGTAACTTAACGTCATTCAGTGAAAACATGATTAGGACCAAGCTGCGATAATATTCCATTCACATCATTGCAAAAAACTAAACCATCTTGTTTCGAATAGTACGGAAACAATGAACTATGTCTGTTTTGGGAAAAAGTTACCTTTACATTCAGTTCACACAAATTCCATTGCTGTACTCTTAAAGTCAATAATTCTGCTTTATTAATCGATAAATTAAAATCACTTATCTAGTCATTAGGCCTTGTTTGGTTAACAAAAATTAGCTTCGATGCCTCTTACGGCTCAAACCTTTTACATTCGCAGTTTTCACTGTCTGATGAATTTGGATTACTATCTCTTTTCATTAAATATTGAACTAGGTATCAGGAACAGATAAATTAGCAGAATGTAGCTGAGGTTTTACTACTGATAGCATATCGGATTTTTCAGAAAACCCCTTCAATTGCGTTGGACAAAAATAACAATCCACGGCATAATTCGTTGGCTCAGTCCATATCATTGGGGTACCAAATGGCATTTTTTTACCTCTTCCATTGTAGCAACCATTCAAATTTGTATAGCACCTTAAAAAGCAGACTTTGGGAAACCACGACTTATTTTGATTTCTTACATCGTGGTTGAAATAACCGAAATAGCAGGCTTAAATTAAGTTAGAAAATGGCTTTTTTCAATTTTGACGTAAACTCTCCACAAACATAGCAAAATGAATTGAGGCCTTGTACACACATGCGTGACATTTTAAAGGTAAACTATTAAACTTACGCACAGGCTGTGTTTTGTGCAAAATACGATTACATTTTTTAGCTATTTAAATTTTATCAATAAAACATACACAAAAATTTAAATTGGCAGATTCCAGTTGTAACGTTAACAAAAATTTTTACAGTTATTTATTATTAGTTAATTTCATTACATAAAAATATAAACCGAGTCAGATATTTTTAGTGTTGAATAGTAATAATTTAAAATCTGCTGGGTTAAATTTGACCTAAAATGTATTTAAACAATAATTATTGTAATATAAATTTAAAAACCTAATTAAAAAAAAACATGAATAATCCTTTGTTATAAATGAAAGGTCCTTTATGCTACTTTACAATACTAAAACAACTTGTTATTCGACAGGTTGTACAACTCGAATAGATTCGGCCGTCGAAAGGATAATTGCATAGTCTATAGACCGTTTAAAATGTTGTATTTATTTACGCCTATGTTTTAAATATATACATTAAAAATGAAATTTCACTTAGACTTTTTCTCAAATTACCGTTTTAAAAAGTGCTAATTTGTTAATGGCTTGTCTTACTAAGTATCTTGGCGAGAAACAAATATATAGATTTTATGAATTAAAAAAATCTATATCTACTGGATCAGTTCCCAAAAACAGTAGATTGTTTACTTATTTAGATATCACAAATCCTATTCTTGCATAACATTGTTCTCATTATTTAACCACAATAACCAAAAATTGTCCAAATTTTTCAGGCATTGTGAGAAATTAGTAATCATAACAAAATTGTGGTAAATATTATCTAAAATTTTCGTATAAAAGCGATGTCTCAGCAGTGTCAAGGTACATTGCCTAATATTTCTTAGGTAGTTTAATAGTATTCATACGCCTCAGTACTTCGAAAGGTCAGTGTTTGTGCAATAAAAAAACAAATTTTCAACATGGCCGACAAAAAGAATCTACTTTTGCTCTTCGACCGCCCTAAGGAACCTGTATTCATGCCCAAGGGTGATGAGAAAAAGGCTTTCGATGTTCCACCTGAGTATTTGGTAAGATAAAATAGTTTTTTTTTTTGTACAGGTTTAGTGTTATTTTTAAATTATTTTTAACTTTGTGTTCCTGTCAGATTTTTTCATATTAGCAAATCCTTCTAATACAACTTTTACAGATATCTTGTAAGTAAAGAATAACAAATAAAAACCTCTTTTAAACCAATGATAAATAGATTTTTACAATTTTCTTTTAAATTAAAAAAAACTTGTTCACTAAAGTAATAGCAAAAAACAATAATAAAAAAAAATAACAAAGTGGAGCTACAAAAGGCTTTTACACATGCTGCGGTATGTTTGCATTACCTAATTTTTCTTTCACAAAATAAAACACACTTTTAATTTGTATGAATATCCTATTAATATTTGCATTTTTTTAATAAAAAAATATATCTACGTTGTCCAAACCAGAAATAGGCAGATTTTATTATTTTATAAAATTATTTTTTTGTACATGTTTAGTGTTGTTCTAATATTATTTTATATTTAATGTTCCTGCCACATTTTTCATATAAGCACATTTTTCTAATATAACAATTAACAATTTTCTTGTTATGTAAAAAAAACACATAAAAGACCTCTTTTATACCATTTATGTAATTAGATTTTTACGTTTTTTTTGTAATTAAGAAAAGGGTATTTATTTGCTAAAATAATAGCACAAAACAAAAAAAAAAAAATTAAAAAAATAACAAAGTAGAGCTTAGAAAGGCATTTACAGTTGCTGCCGTATGTTTGCGTTACCTATTTTTGGCTTACAAAAAAAAACGGTTTAAATTTGTATGAATTTCCTTTTAAATTTGCTTTTTTTTAATTAAAAAAATAAAATAAAATAAAATAAAAATCAATAAATAAGAAGTTGTCCAAGTTAAAAATATGCAGATTTTATATTTCACGAAACCATATTTTTTATTAAATATTTTTTTCCGATTTTTATTATAATTAAAAAAATCATAATTTTAAATTACCTAGTAGGTATACAGGGTGATTCTTTACCTATACAAATAAACTTGGGAAATTATTGCTTAGGACAATTACTAATCAAAAAAGCAAACTATTTTTAGTTAAGTTAGTTTATTTTTAGTTAAAGAAATACAAAAATCATAATAACCAATAAACAGGTTTTAAAAATGTTTGGTATGTCTATTAAAACTTTACTATTAGTTGTGGTCATAGGTGAGGCTATTTTTACGCGATTAGAATTAAAATCATGTTATCAGCTATGCTATCAGCTATATTATACCAAATTATTTCTGTAACAAAAAGTTTTGTATCTTATATTTTATTATTAGTCATTATACGTCCTTAGGATTCACCATAAACACAATAAAAATATTTTTTTTTATAAACAAAATAATTAAATACTTTTTTTAAGAGTGAAAAATATAAGCCAATTGGAAGCCAAGTTACCACCCGTTTTGGTGAGGAAGCTAATGAAAGAGTTCCAGTTAATCGCATTTCGATTCCGCCACTTGGAGAAGTCTTGGACCTTCCCAGGGATGTCAACTTCTCACTGTTTATTCCTAAACATCGCAGAATAGCTGGAAGACTTATTGACATTTTTTTGGGTAATGTGTCTCACACATTTTAAAATAGAAATTAAGAAATAGTCATAAAAGGTATCAATATAAACTTAAAATGTAGTACAAGTAGTCTTCAATAATACTGCTTTCTTAAATTTCTATTGTCTTTATTTGTAACTGATACACGACGTTTCGGATGGTATCTATCTCCAACTGTATTTAAGTGATAACTAAGCTTAAACGGTTGAAGATAGATACCATCCGAAACGTCGTGTATCAGTTAAAAATAAAGACAATGGAAGTCCAAGAAAGTAGTACTATTGAAAACATAACATTGCCTACCACCTTTAAAGATAAATAGTGGTAGGTAAAATACAAAACATATATAAACATTTTTGTATTCTATAATATTTAGCATACCTAGAAAAATGATGATTATAAATTCTTTTCTTAAAAAATGTAATATCTAAAATGCCTTGTTCAGACACGGCTAGTAATTTAGTCGAGTAGCGAGTAATTAGTATTTTTGTGCGTGTGGACAGCTACAACACTAAACTACTTTTCTAATTTTTACTGTCCGCATGCACGAAAATACTTAATTACTCGCTACTCGACTAAATTACTAGCCGTGTCTGAACAAGGTTTATGAAAATATCATCATTATTTTTATTGTTCTCAAAAAACGCACTACTACTAAACTTTATATAAGTAAAAAATCATGGGCTTCATTAATTATTTTTTTAATTTGAAGTAACATTATTATATAATAATATAATAATATAGATAAACCTTAATATAAAGTGTGGTTCATTAAGTATGCAACAAATGGATAACTTTTTTTATATGCAATTTGTCGAAAATTTTATTCTTTATAAAAGTTGTGGCCTCATACCCTTCTATTAAAAGTTACACAATTTAATAAAACACCCTTTATATAATATAACTATTAAAAAGATCTTTAAAAGACCTTTAAGAAAATACCACATTTAGTACATCTAATCTTATTAGTTTCGGAAATATGGCAATCCAAATCAGGTATTTAGGTAATTTTCAAAGTTTCGCCATTTTGTATTGGGTGAAGGTATTGATTTTATATTTTAGTGTCATAAAGTACTCGTCAGAAGCTTCAAAATAATGTATCCCAAGACCCCCCTTCCCACTTATTTTTTTTCACAAGATGGCACTCAGCCGCCATCTTGATATTTTCATCTGTCAATTTACTCTGAAATATTGTATTTATGCAATAATTTAATATCTCAAAGTTTTAATTTTTAAAATAATCTGTTTAAAAAATAAATGCGGAAATTGAAGAAAAGTAGGTACTCTATTTTTTTTATCTAACCGCCAAGTTTAAGTGCATTGCAAGGATATTAATTAAAACCCTAATTTTACAAATATGCTTTTTAATGAGGCAAATATACTATAAATGATAATGTGCATATACAAATTAAAAATTTTATTTACTATACAAATTGTAAATAGAAGGCCATGGATTTGCATACCACATTACTTTTTTTAATAAGGGCACTTTACCCCTAAGTAGTTTGCAATATTTTTATTTTACCCTGTAGATAAGACCATGCACTACCTAATATATTTTAACATATTACAAATAAAGAAGTTTTCCATTTGCACACCTAATAGACCACTCGGTCTGTATATAAACATTTAAAGAAATTGAACCGAATTAAAAAAGCTCACTAAAAACCTAAAAAAAAGAAGTTGGGTAATTACATATGGCATTAAACTATAAAAAGCTTTTGTTAATTTAGTTGTTAACATTAATTAGTTAAGCACATAATATGTTATTACCCGACTTTATATATATACATATATATATATATATATATATATATATATATATATATATATATATATATATATACATATATATATATGTATATATATTTTAGTTATTTTGAACTTTTAAGGGTTATTACTTTGTTTTTAAGTAGGTCTAATTTTTTTATTTTAATTTTAATTTTTAGCTTTATAGTTAATTATCATTACTAGGGTAGAGCTATGCAAGTTGCATATTTTCCATTTTTGCTTATTTTATGCGAAAAATTCTGTTTTTGCATGTTCTTTAAAAATCTAAGATTAAATGCATATTTTATTACACAAAAAGCCGCAAAGATCAAATATATTTCTCGGGAAGACGGTTAGAACCAAATGTTCCACTTTCCCCTCAACCAATAATAACAAGATGGGGATCCTGGTTGAAAGCGGTACTTTTTATTGCAAAATTTTAGTGACATATAGCACTTAATTACTGAATTTTTGATAAAAATTGCCAAGCATTTCTTGATGCGAAACACTTGATAAAAAATAAATTACTGCCCTTACAACTACCATTCAGAGCAATTATTATACTTGTGAGTAGTCATACCGTCAATTGAGACCGGCCTGCGCCCCCAAAATGGGGCCCCATTTTTGGGGCCATAGAGACTCCGCCCCTTCTATGGCCCCTTTTTTTTAAAAAAATTAAGTCATTTTTTTCACCTCAGGCCTGTGCCCCTTTGGGGGCCCCATAGGTCATCTGTCAACTGTCATCATTGTGGTTATGTTTCTTTACTTGTGAATTCAATATTTAGTGTGCAGTTCCTTATTGTCTCGATCTTCAATTGGAGTATGCGTGCGCGTTCATTGTAGCTTCTCTGCCTAAATTTTTGAGAAAAAAGTCCATGTTAATACCTGATTCGAACCACCGACCTTGATGTTACTGGAGCCGCGCCGTCCCCGCTGAGCCAACACGGGTAGTTAGAAAAGTAAAACTGGATGGTATTGCGGTTGAGACTGTTTGAGTACGAGCGCCCTTGCGGCTCGATAGGTGGTATCAATTGCTTGATGGCAGGCCTATATTACAGGAACGTGTAAAGTCGTGGGGTTAGTAAGAAAATATAATTTTTAGAAAAGAAACCTGTAAACACAATAATCGTTTGTAATTTTTTTTATACTGTGGGCGTTTTAAATCGATAATAGAGTGGTACCATCTTTATCTTTGTATAGGGTAGTGTACAGTTGTCTACATAAAAATATTTAAGTAGAGCGCCTAAATTCTAGAGGCTTTATACAAATTACAGCTAAAAGTTTAATTTTTGGTAAAGAGATGGTAAATTACTAGTTTTGAAAGGTTTTTGGGGCATGGTAAACCATCTGTTTGTTACAATTTAAATAATTGATTACGCCTATTTTAGTACTTACTGAGCTCTTGAAAAACAATATGCGGCAACGGAGGTGTAGGTAGTTATGCATATCGGGGTAAAATAGTATAATTTTGTCGCCTTACAAGACAATATGTTTATTGTTTTCCCTCTTAAAACCTTGATTTTAAGGTGCAAAACATAATTTTGTAATAAAAAGTATTTAGCAAGTTTATATGAAAAAAAAACGAATAGGTATGTTTTCTTTTTTTTGTTTTAATAATTGAATACTTTTGTACAACTCTAGGGCATGCACTGCAATAAAATAATGATTCCATAAATAAAGTTGCACACCGAGGGGTTTTACACCATGTATCTAAAAGGACTTTACAGATTCGCTTAGTTTATAATTAAATTCTTTTCTACCTAATATTTATTACTAATACTACTACTAACTACCTATCTAGTACTTACAGATTTAGGTAGAATGTGCTTTAAACATATTTATATCTGTAACAATTAAACTAAATTAATATCAAAAACCTTTATTAACCATATATATTTTTTCAAAATTTTGTTGTATTATAATTATTAATTTAAACAAAAATAATTTAAGTTAGAACTCGAGTAAGATCTGAATGACTTTTAAAATAGGTCTAACTACTTAAGTCGGAATTTATTTGTAATTGTCAAACACAAAGTTATAAACAGGTACCATATTCAAAAAGGCATTTTACCAAGAACTTTGTCTATATATTTTACGGCGATACGTGTGTTTTTATTCTCACCGGTAAAGCTCATCGACTAATGAGAGTGTTTTCGATTTTATGTTTTCTGATATTTATTTTTTTGCATATAATATTGCATATATAATCAAATGACATATCTTTGTAGTAGGGATTGATATATTACTAAAAATGTCATTTTATAGTGTATTATACACCTAAAAACATACAATCCAAAACATTTGGATTATTCGATGAGCCTACTGGTGAGAATAAACACACACGTTATTAGAAAATGCCAGTCAATTTCGGTTTTTATGAGAGCAACAGAATATCAGACGCAATAAGCATTGTTATTTCAGTAAATTAAACACACATTTTTTTAATCTCTTTATTTGCACATAAGTAATATTGTTTCTGGAATTATCATCATTTTTTTAAAATTTTCTTTTTCTTATATCCAAATGGCTGGGAACTGCCATCGGATAGAAATTTTCTTTTAGTTGAATTAGGTTTGTATAGTTTAGCTTCTGTGCAGGTTGTCACCAGATGCTCCTTTGTCCTCCTGATACTGCTTGATATAATCGGAATTGGATCTGACTTTTCTAGTACCATATCTCTAATTGAGTCAAAATTGACCAATTTTGACGCAGCGTAGTTAAGGGAAATCCCCTTAACTTTACAGACAACCTCTTCATTGCCACTTTTAGTTGAGTATACTGTAAAAGCGTAATTTTTGGGGCCACCCGAGACAAACTTAGTGATATATGAGTCTGGTCCAAAACATTCCAACTCATCTGTCATATCTCCAATAAATTGACCAATTGGTATATCGTGTTCTTGTTTTCTTGAAACATAAATAACAGAGTCTGTATCGTAATATAGGACTCTGTCACCAAGGTCTTCGAGATAGCTATATAGTTTAAGCCTAGCCTGTGCCGTCACGTAAGCTGCGATCGCTACATTTACAGTTGACAGGGGATCATAAGCTTCTTCTGTGTGCTCGTAGCTAAGTATTATTGTATTTTCATTAATAGGGAGAATACCATTAACAATAATAGCTGGGTTGACAAGCATTGTAAATAATTCAGACGGTTCATTTATTATTTTGGTTTTCGGCTGATTTTCTCTTTGCCCAAACTTCCCCCAAAAGCTATTTAAGATAAGCTTTGCTAGCGATCTTAATCCTGGATTTTCAACAATTTGAGCTTTTTCTAATTGAATTTCTTCGTGATTTAAAAAAGTTTGGATATACTGGTCCTTTTGCTCCTGCGTAGAGCAATTCAAAGGAAATCCGCTAGCTTCTTGCTTTACTTTAATAAACGTATCCATCATATTTGTAAACAGACCTTTTTCCCCGCTGTCTTTATTAAACTGAACTGTTTTATACTTCCAAAATTCGTAAATTTTTAATATTTTATATCCTTTTTCGACAGCCTTTCGAACTTCATCTAATACCCATGTTCCTTGAAATGATCTTTCTTCTACACTATGTTCACAAGGATTCTCGTTTAATTCGTGTCCACACTGATAACAGAGAACAAACATTAGTTTGTTGTTCATTTTAAGAGGAAGGACAGGATGATAGAGGTCTTTCGGTGGTAGTATCTGGCATTTTATAATTCCGTCAATAATATTAAGGTTCAAATTTTTACATTCTTCTCCAATAAAGAGATCCGGATGTCCAATGGGAAATTTCCCATACTTGCAGACATATGGGTAGAGTGAACAAACATCGACGTACTTGATTTTTTCCGATTCCCCTGCTTCATAATATTCCCAGACATTACCAGTACGACCGCCGTAAAAAGCATCTCTGGGGTCCAGAGGAGTTGAAATTATTAGAGGATGTGACTTTGTGTAAATGTTAATTTCTGTATTTTGCTTTTGTTGATTTCTGAATTCGCATTCCCACTTCTCATGTACCGTAAAACCAAAACCTTTAAGCCTCTCTGTTTTCGCTATGGTCGTTTCGTATCGTAAATTTAATGTCTGTCCTGGATCTTCGAAAAGTGGTTTGTTTCGGCCAAATTTATAGCACATTAAGCAGCCATGGTAATAACAGCCTTGAAACTCAAAAATTTCATTCGTGTCAGAACAATACCCGTCCACCTTGACTCCGTGTAAAACAACTTCTCTTCCCTTGGCTGCATGCACGATATTTATTTGTCTTTGATTTTCCTCCCATAGTAGCCATTCAACGGCAATTTTGCTTTGTTGATCTTTCCACCTGTATCCATTTTTCGGAATTATACCAATCGTATTCGGTTTAAGAAAATTACGTCTAAAGACCTTATTACAGGCGCTAGCAATAGTAGAGGCCTCGGTAAAAGGGCAAACATTAGTAGTACTAATTAGCTGTTGCCTGAACTTTAAACATGCCCGCGTCAAAATTTCTACATCTGAAATACAGTATTCAGTTAAATCTCTTTGCATCTCAAATTGATCGTTACAGTGTTCGTTATACCACTTGATAAATGTTTCTCTTTCTCCTTCTTTCATAGTATTAGGACTGTAATACTCTATGGGTGGCAAAGGGCCGATATAATTTGCATTAGCTTGTGTGTTAAATAAATGGGGAAAATATCCTTTTTTAAAGATATCTCCAAGACCAAATGCTGTGGGTAATTTTGATAAAGGCATAGGAAAATAGTTTAAACTATCAATAAATTTAACATTTCCAACCTGCATCCTAATAATTTTTGTACCACGCATGGTCAGTTCAGGTGTAATATGCGTTTCGGTCATTATGTAGTTTAAAATAAATTGGTGGTCAAAAGCTTGGGATCGTTGTGGCAAAGAGAAAATCAGCCGAAAACCAAAATAATAAATGAACCGTCTGAATTATTTACAATGCTTGTCAACCCAGCTATTATTGTTAATGGTATTCTCCCTATTAATGAAAATACAATAATACTTAGCTACGAGCACACAGAAGAAGCTTATGATCCCCTGTCAACTGTAAATGTAGCGATCGCAGCTTACGTGACGGCACAGGCTAGGCTTAAACTATATAGCTATCTCGAAGACCTTGGTGACAGAGTCCTATATTACGATACAGACTCTGTTATTTATGTTTCAAGAAAACAAGAACACGATATACCAATTGGTCAATTTATTGGAGATATGACAGATGAATTGGAATGTTTTGGACCAGACTCATATATCACTAAGTTTGTCTCGGGTGGCCCCAAAAATTACGCTTTTAAAGTATACTCAACTAAAAGTGGTAATGAAGAGGTTGTCTGTAAAGTTAAGGGGATTTCCCTTAACTACGCTGCGTCAAAATTGGTCAATTTTGACTCAATTAGAGATATGGTACTAGAAAAGTCAGATCCAATTCCGATTATATCAAGCAGTATCAGGAGGACAAAGGAGCATCTGGTGACAACCTGCACAGAAGCTAAACTATACAGACCTAATTCAACTAAAAGAAAATTTCTATCCGATGGCAGTTCCCAGCCATTTGGATATAAGAAAAAGAAAATTTAAAAAAAATAGTCATGATAATAATTCCAGAAACAATATTACTTATGTGCAAATAAAGAGATTAAAAAAAATGTGTGTTTAATTTACTGAAATAACAATGCTTATTGCGTCTGATATTCTGTTGCTATATCAAAAACCGAAATTGACTGGCATTTTCTAATAACGTGTGCGTTTATTCTCACCAG
>JACEGR010004344.1:0-88767 GCA_014170235.1 Listronotus bonariensis
CAAGGCCACTGATAAAAATCTCTGTTTTTGAATTTTTATTCTTAGTGCAATATTATAAGTCCAGACCATTGTAATTACTTATGTAAAAGCTGGCAACATTGTATTCACTCTCTTCTATCAACATGGCTGACCGTTCCTGTGTCGTATTGTCTTAGCTCGTAAATTTATCTAAATAAAAGTGTTTTACAGTCCACTATAATATTTTATTGAAGGCCAAAACATTGGTCCAAACGACCCGGATAAATACTAGTACGTGCCGGCCAAGAAAACAGAAAATTCAAAGTGAAATACCGAATTTTCGTTTGTGAATTGTTGATGGGATTGCAAGTCAAAACGCCGAGTTCCTAGGAGACAAGTTTCCACCACGGGTTCTCGAGTGGGCCTCTAAGGTAAGAGGATTAATAATAAAATTTAAAATAAAGAATATTTTTGGTTGGGACTAACAAAATGTCGAACGAATCAAGTTTAAAGGCTAAGAAGGCCGCTATTAAGGGCAAGTTAACTAGATTTGAAACATTCTTAAATAAGAATGATAATGTTACAAATGAATTTATAACAGAATTAGAATGTAGATTAGATAATATCGAGCCCACTTTAAATGAATTAAATGAAGTTATTTTGGAGTTAGTTTCCATAGATAGCGAAAGTATAAATAAAGATGAAGTCCTCGCAGAGGAACAAGACTTTGAAAATAGATATTATAGGCTACTTAGTCGCGCAAAAACACTATGTAAAACATTCCATGATAATCATTCTAGGGGTACATCTGTAGTTGGTTCCGGTGCAAGTGTAGGGAGTAGTAATGCAAGTAATAATAATAATCGGTCTGTAATAAAACTACCCCCAATAACACTGCCAAGATTTGATGGAAAATATTGTTCGTGGTTAGAGTTCAAAGATGTATTTGCTAGCTTAGTAGATAAAAATGAATCGTTAAGTGACATTCAAAAATTTTATTATTTACGCACATCATTAGAAAAAATGTTCTTGAAGTAATAAAATCAATTGAGGTATCGGCTGCTAATTATCAAGTAGCCTGGCAGTTCTTAAGCGATCGATATGAAAATAAAGCTCTAATGATACATAACCATATTCGAAGCATTTTTGAACATCCCTCTTTGAACAAAGAATCACATAATGGCTTAAGAAACTTGTATGATTCGGTTACAAAACATTTACGATCACTTAATAGTTTGGGTGAAAATACTACCTCTTGGGATCGCATTATTATATACATCATTATTAATAAATTTGACTCTGTGACACGTCGTGATTGGGAAACCTATAAGTATGTAGGTGAATTGCCTACCTTAGAAGACATGAACACATTTCTTAAGGCAAAGTGTGACGTTCTAGAAAAATTAGAACTTATCAGTTTAGATAATAGTACGCCAAAAGTAAGGAGGTCAGGTAGTTATCCTACAATGAATAATGATGTTATTAATAGCAGTAGGTATAAATGCTATTATTGTTCACAAGAACATTCTATTTTTAAATGTGAAGCATTTTTAAAACTGGCAGTTGATAAAAAAATTGATGCTGTTAAACAATTAAAACTTTGTTTAAACTGCTTGAGACATTCACATCCTTCGTGGAAGTGTAAATTAAATAAATGTACAAAATGTCATAAATCTCACAATACTTTGCTTCATTCCGATAATATTGCAAATTTAACCGTTGGTGGAAAGGGTCCTACAACTAACCATTCGCCGGTTGCGCCGAAGACAGCGGACGATGCGTCGACGGCTGAGGCAAGCGTAGTGGCTCACGCGAACGTGGAGGGGCAATGCAGCGTTGCCGAGTCTATTAATAATTCTGAAGTTTTATTACCAACAGTGCAGGTTGAAATTATAAATAATAATAAGTTATTTAAATGTCGGGCACTGTTAGACAGCGGGTCCCAAAGCAACTTCATATCGAAGTCTTTGTGTAATAAATTAAAATTGAAATATAATAAAATTAAACATTCAGTAAAAGGGATTGGGGAAACTTTGGCAAATATAAATAAGCAGGTTAATATTAACTTACAATCTTGCATTGACAGCAATTTTAAATTAAATATAAATTGTTTAGTACTAAATAAAATCACCGAAAAATTACCTATGTCTACTTTTAATAAAAATAATCTTTCTATACCGCCGTATTTGAAATTAGCTGATCCGGAATTTAATATTTCCCAAGAAATTGATCTTTTATTAGGATCGGAAGTATTTTGGACAGTTATTAAACAAGAGCAAAGGTTACTTGGGCCTAAAAACCTATACTTCAAAATACAGCATTTGGCTGGGTTGTTGCAGGTAGAATGAATTTAAATTTACAAAATATGTCCGAGTCAATTAATTGTTTCTGTACTTTTGAGCAAGAAATTAATCAAAATATTTTAAAATTCTGGGAATTAGAGGAGGTTTCTGTAAAAAAATCGGCTCTTTCGGAATGTGAAAGGTACTGCGAAACTTATTTTCAAGAAACTACTACTAAGGATGAATTTGGTCGTTATATAGTGAATATACCATTTAAGAATTCGGTTTTTAATTTAGGTAATTCTAGAGATAATGCACTACATCGGTTTTATTCTTTAGAGAAAAAACTTAATAAAAATAACGACTTAAAAGATGAATATGTAAAATTTATGTCCGAATATCAGAATTTAAATCACATGGCCGAATATAATGATTTGAATAACGAAAACGAGGGATATTATTTACCCCACCACGCCATAATAAAGGAAAGCTTGACGACTAAAGTCCGCGTAGTGTTTGACGCTTCATGTAAAACGTCATCGGGACTGTCACTTAATAATGTGCAATTTGTAGGGCCAACATTACAACAGGACGTGTTTGAAATTCTGTCTAGGTTTCGGACATATGATTATGTCATGACAGGTGATATAAATAAAATGTATAGGCAGATTCTCATAAATGAAAACGATCAAATTTATCAAAAAATATTTTGGAGATCAAATCCTGACGAGGAATTAAAATGTTTCAAATTGCTTACAGTGACATATGGAACAGCGTCTGCTCCATATTTGGCTGTAAGATGTTTATTTGAAATCGCTCAGGAAAATAAAAATAACGAGTTAATCAGTAAAATAATAAAGCGCGATTTCTATATGGATGATTTATTAACGGGTTCTAATTCAAAAGAGGAAATTTTATACATTCAAAAATGTGTTTCCGAGCTTCTGGCTAAATCAGGATTTGAGCTTCGTAAATGGTTATGTAATGACAAAGAACTATTAGACAAATTTCAAGTTAATAATAAATTAAGTGTTAATATCTTAGATATTGGAAATAAAGAACCAAACAAAACCTTGGGTATTTACTGGGATGCTCAGGGCGATTCAATAAATTTTAAAATAAATTTAAGACAAACACCATTAGAAATGGCGACAAAAAGATCAGTATTGTCAAGTATATCTCAAATATTCGATCCTTTAGGATTATTAAGTCCCATAATTATTATCGCCAAATTACTTATACAAGATCTTTGGAAAAATAAATTAGACTGGGATGATGACTTGCCAGGTCCTCTATTAAAGCAATGGGAACATTTTCAAAATAATTTAACTTTGCTAAATAATTTAAAAATACCCAGGCAGGTCACCCTTTCTGAGTACATTTCAATTGAATTGCACGGGTTTAGCGATGCCTCTATAAAGGCTTACGGAGCGTGCATATATTTGCGTTGTATTTTTGAATCAGGAAATATTATCTCCAATTTGTTATGTTCAAAAAGTCGCGTTGCGCCTTTAAAACAAGTAAGCTTACCTAGGTTAGAACTGTGTGCTGCACAGTTACTAGCAAATTTAGTAGCCAAAGTGAAGAATTCACTAGAGATAAATTTTAGCAAAGAATATTATTGGTCTGATTCCACCATAACTTTAGCTTGGATCAGAGGCGACTCGTCTATGTGGAAAACATTTATAGCAAATAGAGTCAGTGAAATTCAAACTCTCACTGATAAAAATAATTGGAACTACGTTTGTTCAAGCGAAAATGCTGCGGATGTGTTATCTCGGGGTACGAGTGCTAAAGCACTTATGGAAAATAAATTATGGTGGAACGGCCCTCAATACCTTTTAAAGAAAAATTCCCTTTGGAACCTTCCAGATTCTTTAACCCCTACAGAAATTCCTGAAAGAAAAACCGTTTCCTGCACGGTTTCTTTAAATAATAGTTTATTAGATAAATTGTCAAAGGATGGTTCGACTTTTTTAGAAATTTTGCATATTTTGTCATATGCACACCGATTTATTTTAAATCTGAAACATAAATTAAATAATTTAAATAATAAAACCATAGACGGCGCTTTAAAACCGGAAGAAATAGATCGATCATTGAAGTTATTAATTAAACATGCACAGATGGAAGTTTTTTCTAATGAGTACGCTAGTTTAAAATCTGGTAAATCAATTTCTGTAAAGAGTAGACTTTTAAGTTTAAATCCCATTTTAAGAAATGACCTTATTTGTGTCGGAGGTAGGTTAAAAAACGCTAACCAATTAAATGAGACTAAATATCCCATAATTTTACCTAATCATCACTCATTAACCAAATATATAATAGAAAATGAGCATAAGCGTCTTCTGCATTGTGGGGCACAAGCCTTATTATATTCCCTTCGGGAACAGTACTGGATAATTTCTGGCCGTAATGCATGTAGACATGTAGTAAAAAAATGTATTTATTGTTTTAGGGCCAAGCCCAAAACTATAAATTATCTAATGGGTGATCTTCCTGCGGTTCGTGTAAACTCTTTTGGAGTATTTGAAAATGTTGGCACTGATTATGGGGGTCCATTTTATTTAAGAGATAGAAAAAGCCGTAGTTTTAAAATGACTAAAGGTTATATTTGTTTATTTATTTGCATGTGCACGAAAGCGGTACACCTGGAACTTGTATCGGAACTAACTACAGACTGTTTCTTGGCTGCCTTTTATAGATTCACAAGTAGAAGGGGTAAACCACAAAATGTTTATTCAGATAACGGTCTTAACTATGTAGGTGCAAATAACGAAATTTGTAATATTTATAATTTTTTAAAAGATAATTCTGATTATATTGGAACTAAATTAGCAGAAGAGCAAATAACGTGGCATTTTATTCCTGCTAACTCTCCTACGTTTGGAGGTATATGGGAGGCTGGAATAAAGAGTACTAAGTCGCATATTAAGCGGGTTCTTGGTAACAAAACTTTAACATTTGAGGAATTTGAAACTTTGTTAGTCCGAATTGAAGGTATTTTAAACTCTCGACCCTTATGCCCTTTGACCGAGGACCCAGATGACTGCTCTGCACTAACACCGGCCCATTTCCTAATTGGCCGAACCTTAACTGCTCTACCAGAGTACGAGGTTACCTGTATTGCTGAAAACAGGTTATCAAAATGGCAGCATATTCAAGCTATGGTACAGCATTACTGGAAAAGATGGCAGAAAGAATATTTGGGCGAACTTCAATCCAGAACTAAATGGCGAAAAAATTATGAGAATAACTTGAAGGTTGGTTCACTTGTGTTAATAAAAGACGATAACGCTCCAGTGTTGCAGTGGCAGCTAGGACGAGTGGTTGAACTCCATCCTGGTAGTGACAATGTCGTAAGAGTTGTGACTATAAAGGCTCGAAACGGTAAAATAAAAAGAGCAGTGAGTCGTGTGTGTATGCTACCCATAGAAACTGAGTGTTAAAAAAAAAAACAATCACTGTTAGTCTTTAATGATTTAATTTAGGTCTTATTAGTTAGATAAGTCTTAGGATTTTTATTGTCTTAAGGAAAGACATAAGTATTTGCTTTGTTACTTTAAAATGGTAATGTACCATATTTTTTAATATTTTTATAAATTTGACATTTAAATTTTCTTGTTAATTTAAAAAAATAATTACATTTTACAGCTTAAGGTTTATAACCCAGCTTTAGAAAAATGAATTTATGATTTGACTTTTTGCTTGCTAGATGTTTGTATTATGTATAAGTTAGTTGTATGAAACTTTATTGTAGAATTTTATTGAAAGTTCATACAATGTCCTTTCAAGGCGGGCGGTATGTCAAGGCCACTGATAAAAATCTCTGTTTTTGAATTTTTTATTCTTAGTGCAATATTATAAGTCCAGACCATTGTAATTACTTATGTAAAAGCTGGCAACATTGTATTCACTCTCTTCTATCAACATGGCTGACCGTTCCTGTGTCGTATTGTCTTAGCTCGTAAATTTATCTAAATAAAAGTGTTTTATATGTTTTAAAAGATAATAAATATTTGATTACTCTTTTGAAGACTACAGAATTACAAAAATAAACTGATTTTTTTATTTATTTTGTTCAAAACACAATAAAAAGTTAAGTGGGGTGTAAACTTATAACTTGACACCTACCTTGCGCTATTCATACTTCGATGGGATCGCCGGTTAAGATTTTGTTTTTCCTTTTATAAAACGAGAGATAAGTGCTTGCGTTTTCGTGCCATTGGGATCACCCAAATAAAATTTTTGTTGATTAAGTTTACTTCCAAAAAGATCAACAGGGTGTTTATTTAGACACTTACCACTCAAGTTATCGGCGAAAAGAGACAGATTTAAGAAAATCGCCGAAACACGTCAAGATTTTTATTGAGGGGGAACATTTTTTACAGAAGATTGGAAGGCGCCCCTGCAACCCCTTCACCCCTAGGGCCACCACCTCAAAATTCTTAAATGATAAGGTGGTTGACTAATACATTATTTTAAACCTTTTGATGAGTACACTATAAGTCTTGAAAATAATCTTGATACCTTCAACTACTACAAAATGGCGGTACTTTACATATTTCCTGAATACCTGATTTGGATGGCTATATTTCCGAAACTAATAAAGTTAGATATATTTATCATTGTATTTTCTTAAAGCTCTTTTAAAGATCTTTTAATTGGGATACTGGTGATCAGATACAGGGTAGAACAAAAAGTGTATATCTTTTAAGTACCCTGTATATTATATTACCATTTAAAAGACCTTTTGAAGAACTTTAAGAAAATACCATATTAAGCATATCTAACTTTATTACTTTCAGAAATATGGCCATCCAAAGCAGGTATTTTCGTAAAATTTAAAGTACTACCATTTTGTAGTAGGTGAAGGTATTGATTTAAATTCTAGGGTTATGAAGTAATCGTCAGGAGCTTTAAAATGATGTATCACTCGACCCCTTCTCATTTAAGAATTGTGTGGATGTGGGCGCTGGTGGCTAGGGGTTAAAGGGGCGCCGTCCAATTTTTTGTAAGAAAACGTTTCCCTCAATAAATATCTTGACGTGTTTCGGTAATTTTCTCAAACCTGACCCTTTTCGCAAAAAACTAAGTGGTCAGTTATTAAATGAACACCCTGTATATTGGATATCTATATGCAAAGGATTGTGAGATTGGGGTATAAGAACAATAATTAATTTGATGAAATTAAACTGAGACAATCTGATTTCTTCTAATAGACCAAGTAGAAATTTTTAATTGAAATTTGCTAAGAAGAACAGAACAAAAAAGAAGAAATGTTGCTGTTAATTGATTTATGAGGTTGAGATCAGAGGACGTTTTTTCGCCTGTGTCCAGCATATTATGACTAAATGCACAATACCTTATATATATTTTTTTTGACATTAGTAACATTGTTTTTCTTTATAATCAATTTTTTAACTATAAAATTTTTAGGTATTTCAGAAGTACCTTTCATTCAAGAAGGATCATAGCGAACTTCTTTTCTACATTTTAAGACAGCTTGTTCAGGATCAACTTACCTTTCAAAGAGCCACAAATGAAATGGAAGCCCTTACAATTGAAATTGACGAAAAGGATCTTGTTGATAAGGTAAATCTCACTAATTTAACTAAGATAAAATCAGGAAAGAAACATAACAGTTATCCGATCCATATAGTGGTCAAGTGGAAAAATAAATTTCCAAGTTCTTAGACCAAAAAAAGAAAAAGAACCGAAAAAAATTCTCTTCGGTATTTATTAGGATTGCTCGAGACTTCAAGCTTTAAAATGCTTTATTTTTAAATTTCAGTACGAGCATTTATAAGCGAAATACATTTTTTTATCCTTTAATTTAAGATTTCAAAACCGTCCTTAATTTTCTTGTGCCATCAGTGGTTGTTGAAATATTAATGATTAGTTCTGGTTATTTAAAGACAAAAAAACAGTTTTATTCAAAGCTTAATATCTCAGCAAGAAGTGGTCGTCTCAAACTTTTAAAAATAGCAAATTAAAGCTGAATAAACAAGTTATTTGATCCATATAGTGGTCAGGTTGAAAAAAAAACAAGTTCTTGGACCACAAAAAAAGAACCAAAAACATTTTGAACAAGAAAATGTTTTTCGGTATTCATTACAATTGCTCGGCTTCAAAAAAAATTCATCGTAAGACCCAAAACTAAAAACTTCAAGCTTTAAAATGCTTTTGTTTTTAATTTTTAGTACGACTATTTTTAAGTGGAGTACAGCCACTAGAAAAACCTCAAAAACTTTGATTTTTTTTTACCAATTCATTGTTTTTTTTTGTTTTGTCCACTAGTGTATATATATTTTTAGGGTACTCTGAAGATAACATATTGTTTTATCAAAATATCTTGATTGTTAGTGATAATTATATATTTTTAGGCAAAACAAATTGATATCCATGATCTGAAACCATTCTACCAAAGCAAAATTTTTGAAAACAACCACTTTGCTTATGACGCCAAAAGAAAAGTTATTATTCATACAGTTCCAGAAAGTTTAACTGAAGACTAAAATATATTACCTACAAATATAGTAAGATTAAGGTTAAATCGTATTTATTTTCCAGGAATCGTTTTTTAAAGTTTTTTTACTAAAAAAATGTTAAATAACAAAGTTCAGAACAGGCAAAAGTTTTAATTTTGTTCATAGAATTCAGAACTTTTGTTTGTTAAAAAAAATTAATAAATTAAATAGTCTTGTTTTACATAATAGTTTTTTATTATAGTACAAAAGTATAAAAATAGTATGTTTTATTTAAAAACTACATAGATGAAGTGAAGGATGATATTAATGATTTGATATAAAAAAGACGCGTATTGCTAATCTACCTAAAATATTTATATACAATATAACATAAATATTGCATGGTTTTATGGCATACCCGTTTTCTACAAAGTAGGATTCACCATTTTATTCTATAATATATAGATATTGTATATCACGGGTGACCTGGCAATACCTTCTATCTGCCATAATTACCAAAAATTTTACATTTTTACAGATTTAATTTGCGGCATAAAGATATATCTAATACTAAAAAGTCCTATTTCTATAAATGGTATAGCTAATATACTTGACACACTGACCTAAAAATAACATAATAATGGAACTAGTAGAGAATAAACAGTGTTTTATTCTTTCTGAACAAAATGTTCAAAATCAACTAGGAGTTATTGCCAGGTCACGGGCGCTATACAGGGTGTCTGCAAAGTTAAAGGTCTGTACAAAATGCTACCACAAACTCCTGGGTTCAAAATTAAATGATTTAACCCAATTGACATTAGTCGAAAAGTTGATGGTTTGGGAGATGAGGGTGTTAAAGTTTTCATTTTGGTTTATTTGTTTTTAAGTATTTTATTTTTTTCTTTTTATCAATTTTTTTACAGAATTCAGGTTTAGAGGGTTTTTCAGGATGAAGAATTAGATTTTGCTTACTTTTTTGTTATATAATGTAGAGGGTGCCAACTGCATTACTTTGCTTATATTTAAAATGTAATAACTTTGTTTTGCTTCAGTATATTGTGACTGTAGTACAAAATGTCTAATCTTTCATAATTTTTCCATAAAAAGTATACTGTAAATATGCCTATAAGCAACCTTTTTTTGAGATACGTTTTATTCCATACAAAAATTTCATTGCATTCCTTTAAGCGTCACCCAAGCCACCTAGCAGTCTCAAAAGTCTGTACAAAATGTTGTTACTCATTTTTGGGCCAAAACAATGTTATTTACTTTGGGTGAAAAGTTAATTGTTTGCGAGATACATTGTGTCTAATTTTCTATTTTATTTTTTGATACCCTGAATCCTGCGAAATCCACTTTTTACCGAGGTAAATTGTGTCACATTGTTGTATTTTGGTACAAAGAAGTTGTGGTATCATTTTGTACACACCTTTTAAAGAAATCTGGGTGGCCTAGATAAAACGTAAATGAGTGCAACGGATTTTTTTTTGTGTGAAATAAACCGTTCTATCTGAAATATCTCAAAAACGGTTTCTAGTAGGGATATTTACTGAGTAAACCTTTTTTTAGAAAATATAGGAAAATAGAACTTCTTTACCAAAACTATAATATACGGAGGCACAAAAAAGTTATGACATTTTAAACATAACCAAATAACTGCAGGTGGCTTCATCTACATTTTTAAAAAGGTCTCGATATCTTGCTATGAAAAGCCAATGAATACCAAATTTTGGGGAAAAATGTTTATTATTAAACAAAATATTTAAAAAGAATTAAAATAAAATAAAAATTTTGACATCCTTTACCTTGCAAACGATTAAATTTTTGACTCAGGTAAGTCCCGTTACATTACTTTTAATACAAAACTTTTTGTCAGATGTGGGACGCGTTGTACGTCTTATGTGTAAGGGAAAAAAATTGTGTTAGATCGTTGTACTTTGGGACAAGGGATTTGTGGTAGCGTTTTTTAGAGACACCCTGTAGAATGAATTTAACAAGATATACAACATATGGGCAATTTTATTGTTATTCGTTGTTGCATGGGAGTTCTTAAAAACAATAAGGTACTAAGGGTCAGTTAATTTGGGGCAAAGTTAACTAATTAAAAAACCAACAATAATGCTATTCGCAAATTTACAGAAAATTACATCTACAAAAATTAAGATGTTGCAAAACATATTTTTATGTTTTGCTATACTTTATTTTAAGTGCTTTTTCCAAAATGTTAAATAATCCTAAACTTCACATTCCTTGGATTATTTTGCCATACTCTAAATTATTACCTTAAACTTATTAGTTATAAATGGCGCCTATGAATTTTAATAAGTTGTCATATTACTATTTAAAAACCTTTTTGAGAAGTCAAAAAATATTCTCAATTTGCTTACTTATATAAACACTAAAGTATAAGGTTTATGGATTCTTAGAAAGTTACCTGGCCCTATTTTTAAACAACTAATATTATATATTTCACATTTCATGTGAAATATGGATTTACTAAAACGTGCATGTATTTTTTTTCTATATTATCTATCGTTTTGCTCATTTAGAGTTTCAGTTGAGCAACCTTCAATGCAAGAAATAAATCAGTTCTATCGCAAATATATTCAATTATCGGTTACAATACAACACCATATTCCACCACGTCATTGTAGTTCGCTCCATTTTTAGAAATTTTGGAGAAGCATTTTTAAAGAAAAATTTTACAGTGATGTGTGGTTATGCTACCATATGGTAAAAAATAATTTAATATAAAAGAAAATATTATATTCTTTTACATTAAATTATTTTTTTACTATATGCTACCATACATAACTGTAAAATTTTGTTTTAAAAATGCTTCTCTAAAATTGATTAAAATGGAGTTACTTTGCGAATTATACTGATGCCCCATATTAAGTATTTTATTACTTTACTACATCTTTATATAATTAACTCTTAAATGTCGTAATATTGTAATAAGAAATAAGGCCAATACTAAACATCTAATGATTACGCCATGCAACATTTACGTTTTTATAGTGGTTCTATCTGTTCTACTAATAAATAAATTTATTCTATGGCAACTGGAGAGTGTTTTTAAACTTATTTCTTTCCCAGAGGGTCAAAAAATGATTGATGGGGAAATTCTGCCCATTTTGAGAAGTCCATGCTCGGTATTACTTGGCTCTTACATGGAACTCGTGGATTTCTGAAATATAAAAAAATAGCACATATTTTAAAAGTTTAAAGGGTTCATGTGGATATTCGACAAATGATCATATTAAAAAAAAATGACCATAAACTTTGAGATATTTAAAAGCGCCGAGTGTAGAAAATAAAATGTCTAAAAAAGGTATTTAAAAGCACTTTTCAACCTTCTATAAATTATTTTGAATTACAATGCATGACATTTAATTTAAAATGTGTCTTGTATGTGCTTTGTTGATGTACTTTTAACAAGTAGCTTTTATAATTCCTTACGAGTACTTATGTAATGACAATCAATACTATATTAAATAAGGTTTATACAGTGTGTCTACATAAGTTAGCGTCATATGGGAAACTTTGTTATTATTGATTTTAACAAAAATAGTTATTCTTTATAAAAGTTCTGCATGGTCCAAAATCCTAAAAGCAACCATCAGAGATTAAATTTTATCAGTCTTCTACGAGGTTTGGCCAAAAATGTAATTTTTACTGAAGAACAATGTACCTGTATTTTTGCTAATATCGAAATTTGTTATAAAGAAAAGATGTTAAAGAATTAAAAATTACTTCTAAATACGCAATTTTGTTTATTTACAAAATAAAAGATTTTTCAATTTTTTTGCGATAATGGTGAAAATTTAGGTTTCTACATTAGTGCGATACATTTCATTATTTTTAATATCATAGGACAATGTTAAATATTTTTTTGCATATTTAGGTAATTTCTAATTCTAAGCATCTTTTCGTTATAACAATTTGCGATATTAGCAAAACTACAGGTGCTTTACTTTAAGCAAAAATTACATTTTTGGCCAAACCTCGTAGATAACTCACACAATTTGACATCTGATGATTGTATTTTAGGTTTTGGAGCAAGCTGAACTTTTTATAAAGAATAACTTTTTTCCTAAAATTATACTTAAATAGTTTCCTATATGACGCCAATTACGTAGACAAACTGTATATAGACTAACACATTTTAATAAAATAAGTGTACAACTTTTTAATTCGTTTTTACACACTATGAAAACACTTTATAACAGAATAGTGCTATCTCAGCATAGTAAAGAAGTTGGCTTGATTTTAAATATTATTTGACACACAGTCAGGCCCGTGATTTTTAAATCTCGAATACCTCTCGCTTTCGACATCCATATAATCTCTAATAAAAACCGGATTTTTAATTGACATTACGTTGATTACTTATTTGACACTGTGAACAGAGATTGGAGAATAGATCCGCGAGTTAATTGTCTCTTTCTATATTTAGAATAGGTCGTATGGGCGCCAATGTATCAAAAATTAATCTCATGGATTTTTTTTGCAGAATCTTGTTTACAATAAAATGCTGATTACGAGAATCTATGATGCCAGCTTAAATTTGGGCCAGAATTTTTTAAACCGCAGTTGTTTTAACAATTAAAATTATTTTTGCATCAAATCATCATAGTTAAATTTTTGAAGGTCTACAGAGAACTGAAAAAATTATAAATATAATAAAATAATTGCATTTAACATTGATCTTTATGGGAAATCGCAGATTTTATTTTACTTTAAAAAAAACTGATGTTCAGATTTCAATGAAAGTTGTGTCAACGGAAGAAAAACAGTTCTGAACATTTTGGCTAACTAAAATCCGACCTTCAAAGCATGTGATAGGAGTAAATAATAAATAATTGAAAAAATATGCTATGTGACTGACATGTGGCAACGCCGCCTAAAGGTTATGTTGCGCCCGAAAAAGTTTATCGAATACGGTATATGGGGTCACAAAATTGATGCCAGTTCAATACGTTTTTCGGTTACAAGATCCAATGAGTGATAACAAATATCCGCAATAATTAGAAAACATGATTTTTTCCGAGTGTTTTGAAGTGAACAATTCGACGACCATAAATCCAATGTATCAATATTTACGTTAGTTTGACAGGTTAGGTGACAGAAACTTTCCATGTTTATCCTTAAATTTATGTACTTCTGATGATCTTGTTTTACAAATTTGTTATATTTTTTTTCAGTGACTGTTTTGCCTTTTTAATGAAATATTTTTTTTGGAGATATGATAAGGGTGGTTTAGAGATTTTATTAGTAAATAAACATAACAATTTAAGTCCAAATATTATTGGTATTGAGACAACAGTTCAGAAGTTATAATTGAAATAAGTGTTTTTCAATACCAACTTTGAAGGTCAATATCTTCCTAATGAAGCGCGATAGAACTTTTTTATATGAAGTACTACTTATCATTTTTGACCTCACCTTTCCGGACATCCTGTATATTAAATTATATTTTCTGAAAATTTAAAATTAATCCGTTAAACAGTTTCGGAGAATTGCGCGTATTTGTAAACATTTTTCAATTAAGTGTGTAGGTCTGTTAAAGCTTTAAACGCGTTTTCCTCAAAGTAGTGTTTTCGAAGATTCTGACCACGATTTCTCGAAAACTACTGAACTGGTCGCTGTCAAATTGTGACACTGGCTAGATATATTTTTTAGCAATTAATTAATGTTTTTCTTTGGCGATAAATATTTGTTTTTTAATAAATAATTTAAGACCTAAATGTGGGGCCCGAAATCGATTTTTGTGTTGTAGAAACCGCATTTTGTCAAAAAATGTTGTTTTACTTATTCCTTCGATCAATTTATTGATTATACATTTCTGAAACTAGATACGTTTGTTTTTTTTTCATTTTAGATGATCTAGTCGAGAGATATAGTGGTTACCGCAAAACGTCTTTTTAGAGGAGTACCCGAACATTGTCTACAGAGGCTTTTAAAATAGTTTTTCTGACAAAATAAAATATGTCAATATATTGCTAAAAGTATACAGAATATATGTACAAAATTTAAAATTAATAAAATTCAAGGGCTTTTAAGAAAGAAATCTTAAAAAATTGTCTTTTCGGTCTTCTAAGTGAATATAAACCCATAGTTGTAAACAGAAATGTTACTTACATTTCATGATCTGGTAAAACCATTGGGTATAGTTGTATTGTGTCAATTAAATCTGTATTGTCGCAAATAATTCTGGCTAATCTGGCTTTTCGAATTTCTTGAAGCTGTTCTAGAGTAAAGGAAGATGGCTGATTGGGAAGTTCATACCTTAAAAAATGGGGGTTAAGTAAAACATAACAAAGTCAATTCTATTAACATTTTTTTTTAGAGTTGAAAAAAATCTTAAAGGCAACTAAAGCATAGTATTTGTGTTAATAATATAACTCGTATGAGCCTTACCAGAATCTGTCTCCTCTTCTAGAATAACTGAACTGGGTTGCTATGATACAGGCAAAGGTAGGTCCCAACATGCTACCAGGTAACGGTCTTTCGCATACACCCCAGACCATAAATCAATGTCTACCGGATGTCTAAAAAAGTTTAAAAAATGATATAACACAACTCACTTATTGATAATAAAATGAAGAGTGGAAATGCTAATTGTTCTAAGTGCCAAAATATAAATTTTTGGTTTTTGTCCAACAATATATTCTATGTGGCAGCCCCTATATTACACATAGAGCTCACAGTGTCAATTTCATCCTGGCGATTGCAAATGAAGTCCAAAGTTGGGACGATCCTTATGTCCAGCATTACAGCTTCAACGTATTTCTTTGATTTCTGGGGATTTTTAATTTTGGCACTTAGATCAATTAGCACTTCCACTCTACAAATATTAAGGGAAAGAGTCGTAGATGGATAAAAATGGAAAATCGGCCTTTGTCCCGATTTGTCTAATTTTCACACCAAAGGTTTGCTTTCTAAGTTACAATAAAACCTTGCAAGTATTTATTTCTAATAATTAATATTTGCTAAATTTTTGTTTTGAATTTTCAAAACAATTTTTTCTTAAAAACTACCTTTTCTAGTTACTTGGGGTCGAAGCGTGTCTAGAGATAATGTAGCATTTTTTTACAAAAAATGTGGAAAATAGTGGTAAAATGTAAAAAATTAAAAATCATCATGTTTTATATTCCTTAAACAAAAGGACAGGGTGTTAAAGAATGAATAAACAGGGGTCTAAAACTGTGGCGGATTACCATATTTGCCACCCGTAGGCTTTTTATTTTTTCCGCCCCTAATTTTTTAATTTTTTGGTTGGGAAAAGGTTTTAAAGAGCAAAAAAAAGAATTACTTTCTTCGGTTCAAAATTTTTGAGGACCAAAAAAGAAAAAAAGGTCATTTCTTCCATTTTTCTACTCCTGTAATGTTTCTAAATCGAAATAACCAATTTATGAAATAAATCTGCCGCCCTAGGCTCCAGCCTACTCAGCCTGCTGGTAAATCCAACACTCGTCTGAAAATGAAATTATTTCCCAGATAGAGGGTGTTAAACTTAAACACAATTCGGTTTTAATAAAATTCGGTAGTATTTTCTGTTGATTTAAAAGGTTTATTTAGATCTCACTTGATTGAATTTACCTACTCCAGTGGCGCCTGGAGCGGTACCTTAAGGAATATTTCTAACAAAAAAATGTACTACACTGATTTTTGTGAAAGTTTTTTAAATTTATTTATATTAAACAAGTAAAAATACATCTTTGGGAGCGCCTAAACTTTTTGTATCTGGCTTAATTTTTGACAAAAAAATTAATTACTAGTTTTTATTTTTCAGGCCCACCCAAGAAACAAGAAAATTTAAAAGCACTTACACTTTTGTTAGTTTATTGTAAAACTTGAACAAAAGTTAGTGTCGTACATTTTTTGTCAGTAATAATCATTTAGGTACCGCCGGAGATGTCACTGGACTAAATAAGTTTCATTAGGAAATCTAATAAGCCTTACACAAGCCTACAAATACTTAATACTACCAAATTTTATCAAAATTGGATGGGAAATATTTAAAATAATAACTGACTTTTCAAAAAGTTAAACAAGCTGTATCTGGAAACCACAATCTGTTTCACTTACTGTTAAAAAAACTAATTAAATTATTTTTAAAGATTAGTTTTCGCGCTGGTATGGTAAGGTATGATACCCCACCCGGTCCCACCGCAATTGTCACAGAACCATTTATAGCCGCACTAACCGAAGGTTAACCCAAAAACCTCATTAGTCCACGATAAAAAATGTAAAAAGTTAAAAGACTTAACTTAAATTACTTGACACCCGGTTCAATGTTTTTCGAGTAATTATCTAGAAACTGGCGGTAACTCCGATTTTGACTAAATTTGGTATACGGGGATTTTTGGGATGTTGATCACGAATCTAAAAGAATTTTTAGTCGGAAACGTAGCCTTTCCGAGGTATCCATCATTAAAGTTGGTATATGAACTAACCTTATTTTCACTATATTTCCCTTCTTTATGCACACAATTCTTGATTTAAAGCTAAAGTTGTACACAATATTTGATTTTCACCATTTAAAACCTACTTTTTCTACGTATTTTACATTTTTTAAATTAATTTGCATAGCTTTACTTGTAAGTTATGGTAAATGCGCCGGAACAGTTTATGAATGGCTTGCTGCGTTTTTAAAGAAAACACTCGCAATTTATTTGATTTTAAAGGTGTAAAATACATAAAAACAGGGTTTTCAAAGGAAAAAATCAAATATTGTGTACCACTTTAACTTAAAATCAAGAATTGTGTGCAAAAGAAGCGGAAATATAGTGAAAATAAGGTTAGTTCAAATAACAATTTTGATGATATCTCGGAAACAAAACATTTTCGACCAAACATTCTTTTAGATCATCATGATCAGCGCCCCAAAAAAACTCCTTATACCAAATTTGGTTAAAATCTGAGTTGCGGCCAGTTTCTAGATAATTACCGTTTCTCGTTACTGGTTATACAATCGTATAATCACCTACACTGTCGATTGCATTATATAACTACATCAATTACTTACTCAAATATGGATGCATATTTTCTTACAGTCTCATTGGGCATAGAACCAAACATATCATCAAAAGTATCTCCAACAGGCAGCCCGCAAAACTTTCTGAATTCCATGTAACCAGGTATTCCGAATTCACGACCTCTTTGCATGTTGAAACTTACTAAATCCATTCCAAATTTAGCGCCTACTTTTTTAAATAAGTGGTTGGTGACTTCTTGAGTGATAGAATCATCCATGGCTTGCGCTACTTGATTCATCAGACCCATGACGTATTCATCCAAAACACCTGCTCTGTATAAGTCGTATGGTCGACGAATTAAGTCTGATAGTCGTTTCGATGCTAAAAGTAATATTAATTTCAATAAACTATAATTTTTAAACTCATTGAAGTAAAAGAAAAAATCTTTATATAGGATATGAGATATAATACTTTAGATAAGTTTTACGCATAATAAATATTTGAAAAATTTCGGGAGCGATTTCAACTACACACTTAATAAAAATGCTAGATCTACATACAGGATTTTATGGAAATACTTTAATATATTGAAATACCAAGATCCTGACGCTATCAAAAATGGCGGACCACAATTAACTATTTAAATATTTAACTCTAAAATGTCTAAGTCAAAACTAGTCAAAAACATACCCGCCACTGTAAGCGATGCCTTTAATAAGAATCGGGGTTGGGTTCCTCGTAGAGAAAAACTTTTAGATGACTGGTCTAAAGTCTAAGGGTTTTTGTTTAGAAGAAATTATTATTGGATACTTAAAAGTAAGAATAAAAAAACACTATAATGGTGAACCATTTAAAATATGAAAGTTGACTACTGGTATAACCGAAAGCCGTCTATTTCTTATACAGCATTGCAGGTTACAACATTAGTTAAATCGAAAGATTCACTGGCAATGCAGGGCAAAAACAAGCTGACACATCGCACATTGCGTCGATATGTGGATACAAATGCCAAAATTAATTTTTTAATAACATAATAATAATATAATATATGTAATAATGTGTTAAATGTATAATTATATTATTGCTTTCTGTATTAGCAGAGCATTGTACCCTACTTAATTATTAATAATAAAGCTATTTTAGTGCAATAATACTGATAAGATAAAATCCCTATCGCTCAACGAACTGTGCATCGGTACCGCTTTGTTGTTGCTTTATTGACCCTTTCACCTTTCAATGTTGCCAAATGTATAAAAATATCAAAACCTAATTTTTGATAAATCAAACGCCGCAGTTTGTCGTGGGAGACCCTAAACCTAAACCGATTGGCTAACGAAAACCTTGGGTCTAAGTTTTATAAAGAACGTGAAAATAAAAATATTCTATTGTATATGGAAGCAGGATAGAAAGTTGCTGGATTATCGGAAATATTTCCCACTTTTCCTCGAACTCTTCGGCATTAAGTACGTGGTGTTTTCTTAATTTATGTTACTCGCACAAGCAACTTCTCTATATTGTGATGGCACAGTAAGCGAGACATGCGTACGCCGACGACTTCTCTAAAGTAATACCGTTCCGACTTCCCCTCGAAACCAATTGAATTAAAAGTGGGAGATACACGACAATGAAACAATGTTAACCTTTATTTCTTTTTAACTTATATCTTCCTTTTTAATATCTCTTTTCTTTAAAGAGAAATCCTATATCTAGATCAAGTTTAGCCAACCTGTATAGATCATAATCTACTAAACATTCTGTGTCTTACCTATAAATTTATGAGCTTTGCTCCACCTTTCAACAGCTGTAGGTAAAAGTGAGTGACCAAATCTGTAAGCAGCAGCTGCAAAAGCATCGATGACATTAGGGTTAACGTTACTATCATATCCATCCCAGTATCCCTATAATTGAAAAATATATAAATTAGCATTTTGCACTAAAATCATTTTGTATACTTTAAATCGGCTTTAAATCTAAAATATAATTAAATAAAGTAAAAACTATTTCAGCAGGATTTTTTGATACAAAAAAATGTATTTATTGTGGCGAGCATGGTGTAGAGACTAACGTATGAGCCTCTCACCGCAGCGATCCGGGTTCGAATCTTGGTTCCTTCCACCGATTTTTACTAGCTCGTCACCTCACAGATGGTAATGGCAAAGCCTCTGTGGAGTATTCTGCCCATTCTAGGTAGTAGTTATTTAAAAAAATAACGTCCGTGGTGGCACTACCGCGTTGTCTAAAAGGTGCTGTAAAATGCAAAACTGTATGTTTCAGTGCTTGGATAACGTTGACGGAACAGGGTAAAAAATGTGTTAAACATCCAATAACCCGGCACTCACGGTACTTTGGTATTTAGGCATAAGCCTTCGTGAGATGTCACAAAGATAAAAAAAATCAAAACACATTGATGAAAATATTGTTCATGGCTGGCTACTACAAACTAAATTTTTACACTTCTCAGGCAATTTTTAAATTTCATTTCGCTTGAAAGCAAAATGTACGGGGAGTTGCGAAATAATCCTGCGTCTTCAGAATAACCAGCGATCTGAAGAAGCAATGTAATAATGTAAAGCGTTTCTAAATATTCTTTTACGATTTTTGCTATATAATGAAAAAAACTTTGTCGGATTTTTTTCGTATTCGGACCTTTATACCGATTATCCGAAATGATATTAGAAGGTTAATGAATACTTTTCATGTTATTCCCAAGAAAGCTGCAAGATCTTGCATTTGACTAAGATCAAATATTGATTTTTTTCTTCGATTTTTTTAGGGGTCCAGTGCGTTGTCTTCGACACTAATATTACCAAACAATTTTTTTGGGGCTTATTCCGGCCTAACTTAATAAATTTATTAGGCCCAGTGGCGTCTCAAGTGACACCTAAACGAATATCTTTAACAAAACAATATACTCTCTGGTTTTCGTGCATTGTTTATTTAAATTGAGCATATAAAGGAATTTTTGGCCCCTTTGGTTTTTAGCTTTTAGGAAAAAATAAAATCCACTTAATTGCATATCCGTGGACCGATCTTCTTGAAAACAATGCATTTTAAGACCTATATTCACATTAATTTTTTGTGTAGAATCACCGCTTAAAAAATGCACAAACGAAATTTCCGTACACCTTGTATTTTGTTCACAGATGCATAATAGTGCCTGGTCCAGTAATGAAATGGACTTCATAATAAAAACCTCTTTAAAGCCTTTTTAGGGGGTTTCTTTGACGAGTCTACCACGACTATTCATACCGCCAAGCAGCGCTTTAACCCAGCCTCTTAATTTTGACATGTTGTGATTGTGTATTTGTGATGAGTTCGCCCAGTTCGATATCCAAAACATGTCAAAATTGACAGTTTGGGTTCAAAGGCCGCTCCCATATATAGCGGTATGAATATCCGTGGAAGACTCGTCTAAAGAACCCCTCTAAAAAGGTTGTAAAAGGTTTCTTATCATGAAGTCAGTCAGTTCATTACTGGCCCAGGCAATTTAACCTCCACAGCAACAAGTTCCCACTATGAAATTTTTATAACAGTTCATCTTCGAAATATGGACCTAATTAATTTGTAGCCCCATACTTAACATGTACGTATACACATCCTTATTTTATAAGCTAAATATTTTTTAGACTTACGTCTTTTTGCAAAAGAAGTCCAAACTTCTCCATAATATCTTTACCAAGCAATATAGGTAAGAACTCATTGTAAGTTATATGCTGGACAATGGCAATTGTTATTCTTCTAGCCTCTTGGAAAAGAGTTTCATCATCCCAGTGGGGATTAACTACGGCCAGTTCTCTTGCTATTCTATTGTGTTCACGAGCGATCAGGGTATGCATAACGGCAAGAACCAGTTGTTCATTTACTCTTATTTCACCTAAAATGAAAATAAAACCAGAATGAACAACATTAATTTAATTAAAAAAATATATATTTTCTAAGGCAGGGTTGAATTCAAAGGGTGGTGCGCGGGACATTTCCCCGAAGTAAAAACAATCCCTCCCTGGAAAAATTTGGTATAAATTCGTAAAAAGTATTAATAAAATCTTTAACAAACTTTGTTACACAGATAAAGAAAATCTAAAACAAGTTAAGCGGTTAATTTTATATTATACATTAAATTTCCCCCAGTTGGGCTTACGATTTCTATTCTTCATTTAATAAAAGTAAAATTTTTATTTGCGTAAAATATTTTGTTTTTATATTTTATTACACTATTACGTTATACAATATGCGTTTTATGATGGTAAAATAAAATAAAAGCTGAAGTTACTACGTAAGTTTTATATTATTATGTTTAAAATGTCGTGAGTCGAAACAAATTTATTTATAATTCAGGGTTCTTTTTATAAAACCGATTAAACACTTTGAGTTTTGGTTTTGGCTGTGGTATTTTCATGGTAAATTTATGTATACAGCCCACAAATAAGCAACTACCACTAACTTCATTTTTAAATGGAAATACCTATTTTCTGATTTATTCATTAATTCTGCATTTAATTCGAACTATACTTTATGTACCATGTCATATACAGTGTGTCTACGTAAGTTGGCGGCATATGGGAAACTTTTTTATTATTAATTTTACGAAAAAAAGTTATTCTTTATAAAAAGTTTTGCATGGTCTAAAACCTAAAATGCAATCATCAGATATCAAATTGTGTCAGCTATGTACGAGGTTTGGCCAAACATGTAATTTTTGCTTAAGAGTAAAGTACCTGTGTTTTTGCTAATATCGCAAATTATTATGAAGAAAAGATGTTTAGAATTAAAAACTACTTCCAAATATGCAATTTTGTTCATTTCAAAAAAAAATAATAATAATTTTGGATTTTTTTGAGATAATGGAAAAATTTAGGTTTGTATATTAGTGCACTATATTTCATGATTATAAATGTCATAGGATAGTTTTAAATAAACTTTTTAAATTAATTGTTATTAAAACAAGAAGAATGTACAATGCACTAATGTACAAACTTACATTTTCTCGATTTTCGCAGAAAAAAAACAAAAAATTTTTTTAAATAAAGAAAATTGCATATTTCGAAGTAATTTTTAATTCCAAACATCTTTTCTTTATAACAATTTGCGATATTAGCAAACATACAGGTACTTTACTATTGAGCAAAAATTACATTTTGACCAAACCTCGTACATGACTGACACAATTTGATATCTGATGATTGCATTTTAGGTTTTGGATCGTGCAGAACTTTTTATAAAAAATAACTTTTTTTTGTAAAATTATTAATAAAAAAGTTTCCCATATGCCGCCAACTTCCGTAGACACACTGTATAAAAGTTAAAAGTTATTGAGAAATTTACTCTAAGTGTTGGCTTTAGGTATAAGATCTGGTAGAGGAAAGTGACGAAATATGGAATACCATTTTGTTTTTTACACATAATTTGCATTAAAATTATAAATAGAAGACTTGTAGTAATTATTAACAATCATATATTTGTCTAATATTTTAAAAACATTTTAAGTAACAATAATTAATTTAAATTACAGTTAAAAAAAAATGATGAGGGTAGCTAAATATGGAATAGGTACCCGAAATATGGAATACTATAAACTAAACTGGGCCAAAAAATAGACTTTTATTTTTTATTTATTATTTTTTAATATATCGAAAATATCGTTTAGGGTGACAAAAAGAAAATATCGTGAAGATTTTAGCCTTTATTATTATTATTTAGAGGTCCTTCTCCTTCAATTTAGTATAGTAGTATTTTTAAAAACCTTAAAAAGTTATGAGAAAGCGATAAAACGAAAAGTTGCTTCAGCGACGAAAGGGCTTGCTCTACTGGCATGTTAGCACTTCTACTCGCGAATGGGATACTATTCCATAGTTGGTCACTTTCCTCTACATAAAAAATAGTAACAATTCGGTGCGCAATTTAAAAATATAATAAAAAAGTTATTTCCATTTAAAAAAAATAAGATGATAGTAGTTTCTTATGTATGGGCCACCCCATATACGATTTTCCTATTAAAAAAACTGCGACCAAAAACAAAAATTGACTTGTTTTTCCACAAAACAAGCCACTAAATTTTATGTAAATTTATTTCAATCCAGGCGATCACACTGTATAATAACATTATTAAAATAAATAAATACTGATTTTACCTGCTTCAAAACAATACATGCTAGCATTAGGTCGGGTACAACCTTCATCTGGGATATCTAATTTTAATGGCAAAAGATCCTTTAATCCGTATTCAGCAAATGCTGGGTTCATCCTCAAAAGTCCTCCATGTCCTTCACGAAGTTTCCTAAAATAAGATATCGTCGGTTTCAATATAAAAGTCACTAAGTACAATTTGTTAAAAAAATTGTTTAAACATTTTTAAGTTATTTATTGATAAAGTTTTTGAAGAAATAATTTATATGTTAAATTTATGACACCCATAAATCTTTATAGAAATATTAGACACAAAAAAATGTTTTTTTCTTTTAATTAGAAACCTTGCATAAAATCGTTGTTATTTCCTAAAGCTTAAAATATCACTTAGTGAGTTTTACGATTAAACCGACAATATATTTTTGTAAAATCAGCCAAATTAACTAAGTAAGGATGAGTAAGGTAGGAATAAATTGTCTTGAGCTTGTAGCTAAATAGCAATAGTATAGCAATTAACAGAACAATAGACGGACCAACAAAATTGGAAAATATTATTTTTCGTAAACTGAGAATAACTTGAATTAATATTTTTTACAATTAAAATACTTTTTTTCTTTAAGCAAAGTAAAAAAAACACATTTTTAATAATTATTTGCCAAAATAAAATAAAACTAGAAGTTAACTAATATGTTTTTAAAAATACAATAATTTTAACAAGAAATATTGACAAACCTTGAAAATTGTTCAGTAACACCGTATACTGTGTTAGCATCAAGAACACCAGTAAGGGTATTGTATGGTATCCTGGATCCTAGACGACATCCTGGTCGTGGTGCAGGAAAAGATCTTATAAAGTTCATACATTTCATATTATATAAACTATAAAAATAATCATCTTCTGGTATATGTATTTCATTACAATATGGATGCTTAAGGTGTGGAGGTTTACCACAACATTCTTCGGGATCATTTCTGTTAAAAGGATCTATAAATTAAAAACATAATATAATACAACACCACAAAATATTAAAAATTTGAAAATTAGTTTTTGCCCATACAATTTTTTATTGCTATTATTATTTTCTTAGTGGTCAATCATCAAATATTTTTGTCCATTAATTTTCTTTTAGGAGAATCACTGCAATATTTAAACTCAAACGATTTAAAAATAATACTTTATGGTTAGAAAGTTAACTATAAAAATACTTCTTAATACAGATTACGTATAAAATTCCAGGGTTGTGTGAACTAATGCTATTTAATTTAGAAACAAAAAATACATCAAAGAGGTGTAAATCATATTTATTAAAATTATGCAACAAAATATTTTTTTTTATAATTTTTGTTTCTTTTTGTTATTATTATTTTCTGCTTAACTGCTCTGCTAATTATATTTGTCTGGTTTAGGTATTTATCTTATTTTACTTGAATGCCTTGTAATTTTTAATATATATTATTATTAAATGTCTAGTGCTATATTATCCAGTGTTATTTTCTCTATAAACAAAAAAAAACTTAAAACTAAAAAGGTTTAAAGGGTTATCTTAAAGTACGCAATTAAATAAAAATTCTTAAATAAATTTTTTGTTTTCATATTATTTGTTAATAATACTTTTTGCTGAATGGCTCGGCAAAATATAAATATCTGGTTTAACTGTTTACCCAAGGAATCACTGGAATTTTAAACCCGCACGATTTAAAAATATTACTTTACAGTAAGAAAAAATATATAAAAATACTTTTTAATATAGTGTTTTATTATTTTTCCAGTGCTATACTATAAAGTGATATTTTTTATTTGTTCTAGTAAACAAAACTTGTGATTCATGGTTGTTAAAAGTATGCATTCAGATAAAAAATTTAAAAATATTTTTTTTTCTATACAATGATTTTTATTAATATTTTTTCCCCAGTTGCTTGACAAATATCTTTTTGTCTAGTTTAAGTCTTTATTATTAGAGCCTATGCAATATTTAAAATCACTGAATATCAAAATGTTACCTCGCATTTAAAATAAAATACTATTTAAATGCATACTAATATAGAGTTTAGATAAATTTCAAGTAAAATATTATTTAGTGCCATTTTTATACAGACAATAAAATTCCCCATTAAAATGTGTAAATTATATTTCTTAGGGGTATGCATTGGCATGAAATTTTTAAAATCAATATCTTTACAAATTTTATTTATATTATTTAGCAGTTCTGCAAAATATGTTTGTCTAGTTTAGGTCTGTACTTAGAAATATAGTAACATTTAAATTTACACGAATTATAATGATTACTTTAGAGTTAAAAAATATTTCCATTACTTCCCAATATGGATTTTTAAATTATCAGTAATATATTCTCTATGTGCCTTAAAAACGTGTGAGTCATATTTACTAAAATTATGCAACCGCGACTACTTCTAATTTGAAAATATGCATACAATAATTGTAAAGTTATAAATTTAAACCCCCTACCTTTTTATTTTTTATCGTTCAAAATAAATAAAAATATCTGTTTCTTTAAATTTGTAGTTTTCGTAAACGGATTTTTATTACATCTTAAGATATACATAGTACGGGTAAAAGTATGATTTTTTTAAAATGGAACACCCCGTTATACCGTATTTGCTATACCTATCTCAATTAGTTACGGAAATATAGTCATCTAATTTTTAAGAATAATTTTTAATTTCCAGTTGAAACGTAATAAATTTACTTCTCCCAACTTTTTATATTTTTTTAGGTTATTAAAATAATAAAAACTGTTTTTTTGGGTGATCTATTCATTCAATGATACGATCACTTAAGGTATAAGGGTACGACAAAAAGTTTATTTTTTTTTAATGAAACGCCTTGCATTAAATCCTTATTAAAAAATAATCAACTTCAAAAATAAATAAAACTCACTAAAAAGTTAAAAATAATAAATAATAATAAAAAAATAAGTCGGGTAATATTATAGTATTAAAGTATAAATAGCTTTTGCTTCATTTAGTAGTTTAGTGCATATGTTATTACCCAACTTCATCGACGACGCATCGACGACTTAATTGTTTCTCGAATACTGTGAGTTCTAAAGACATCTACTTAGCGTCATTTTGTAGAGGAAGAATAAAAGTTTATTTTCTCTAAAACAATGCCTATCCTATACCCTAATTACCATTGAGAAAAGTTATAGGGCAAAAAATAAAATATAATAAAATAAAAACGCGTTTTTTGGTGTTTTTTTGCGTCGTTTTTTGAGCATATTTTTGTCAAAAATAACTTTTTTCCACGACCGTTAAAAAATGCTGTTTTTTATTCGGTAATATAAAGGTAAAGTACTCCATTCTAGTAAACTACATAAAGTGTTAAAAAACGTAACTTTTTTAACACTTTGAAGTCCTAGTGTTTTGTTTCAATTCCTACTAAAATAAACTCAAATATCAATTTATGCAATCTAACAGTAGTAGACATCAATTGAACCAAACGTCCAGAGGCGCATTTACATATTTGCCGCCCGTAGGCTATTTTATTTTCGCCGCCCCTTTTTTATCTTTTGAGTATGAAAAAAAAGTCCTCCCTTTCATTTCTTTCAATAAATAAAATTCGAAATCTACAAAATTAATTTATTTCTTAGTACCAATTTTGCCGCCCCCTAAACATCTGCCGCCCCCTAAAAAACGCTTCAGCCTACTCAGCCTTTTGGTAAATACGCCACTGCAAACGTCAAGTTATCTTTGATTTCGTCATTATTTCTTTTAGTTCATGTGTCACTAGTTTTAAAATTTGACAGTTTGCAAATACATTTTTTTAATAGAAACTATTAAAAATTAATAGAAATAATGAATTTGGATGACTAAGAAATTTAAAAGGAATTTATACTGTTTTAGTATTACTTTTACAAAAAGTAAGTACATACAATTTTCTAAAATTAAATAATAAAGGATGAAATGGGTAATTGTTTCTTAAATTAAATAAGGAGGCTATATTTTTGCTGCAATATAATGGCTGTGCTGCAAAAATTAAAATTAATAACTTTAAATAAATAAAACATGTATAAAATGGCATTTTGTCTTTTTTACGATCGTGGAAAAATATAGTACTTATGTAACATATGCATATATAGTGTATTTTTTTACTCATGGGATTGCCGCACGCGCCTAACGGCTCGTGCTGTCAAACTTCCAATTCGTAAAAAAAAGTATCACTTCTTACATAAATTACTATTTTTAATTCAGAAAGCGTCAATCGATAAAAATTTAATTTCCTACAACTTTTCTGTTGACTACTACCTGGAAGAGGTGCGTAGTTTTCAAGCTAATCTCATAAACTGAAAAGGGGCTGATTTCACCCCGTTATTAAAAACTCACCCCTTCAAATGGTTTCGCGGTTTTTTCATATTTGGGAGTCCATTGATTATATAAAACAATAAAACCCCTTTACGTTGTAGTTCCTTTTAACCATATTTTTTTGTACATAAGGAATAGGGAGGCCAATCCATAAATTACGTGAGACATTTTAGGGGGAAGGGGGTCGAGGAAAATCTCACCAAATCTCACGATAGGGGCAGGGAGGGTCTGTAAAAATCGCACGTAACTTTTGTGTAGGTAGAAAGGGAAAAAATGAATTTTGGGGCAGGCATCCCCCAGAAAAATGTGATGTATTGTTAGTTTGTTGGATGGAGGACCTTTTTTGCTCTTTAATATTTTTTTGAGGACAAAATCAATTTAGGTTCGAAAAATTGAGAGTTTTGTATTATCATCATAAAGCTCACGTGAGGGGGTTGAAGAAAATCTCACCTAATCTTACCAAGGAGGGAGGGGGGTCCAAAATATGGAAAAATACCTTACGTAATTTATGGACGCCCCCTAGTCTATAAACTGAGACTGTAGATGTAATGGAAATTATACCCAAACATAAATGGCCATATTTCTTGAGTTTTTGATGTTAATTTGTTTTTTTTATGCTTAAAAGATAATAGATAAAAAGGTATAAAACTTTTATGCCGGACGTCTTTGTTTTTTTTTGTAATTCATCATCGCCATGCAATGATAAGAAGGTAACGTGGTGAAAAACGTAATCCATTTGATACGGATGTTCATCACCTTACACCTTTTATAATGGTATAGGATGCCAACTTTACAATCGGAAACTTCGAAAAGAAAACAATCCTCTATTGAAACGATAAAAACCCCATTTTTATCAAGGCAACGTAGAATCACATGTTGTGAAAGTAACCGTAGAGTCGGATGTTTGGCCGAGCGTGTAAGGCGCCAAACAAAAACAACATATTGAATGCCCCTTAAAGGTCACGGAAAGGGACTAGTATATCTGCACCTAAAGCATCTCCATCTACCTATTGCGCCTCCACCAGCGCGTCTGATTTCTCCAGGGTCAAACTTCTGGTTGTCGGCTGGAATCCATACGAGATAACCAGCCACTTTAGTTTTAGTTTTGAAGTTGTAGATGTGATGTTGGACTTATATGTAGAATAATATAACAGTTTTGAAATTGAATTGAATTGAGGTCACAACTGACGTGAGGTGGATTCGAATCCTGCCGGCGGCCAAGGTCAGAAATTTAGTGGTTAGCTCAACAAGACGGACAAAGTGCAAAATGTATCGACGCTAATAGCCAGCAAGGACTAAGGTGCCGGAAAACACTTTGCCGTGTCCTGCGCAACCGCAGACATGCGGACCTTACTCAGTTGGTAAGTTCGTTAGTTCCTCTGGGTGGGGACGAGGTCTTCAGTTGTCGCGCATAGGACCGTTGTTCGGAATCCACATTAAGCTGTAGGTCCCGTCTGGCTGACATCACTCAGACGTAAAAAGACAGGGCGCACAATAGGCCGAGCGGCTTTGGTGCATGGGTTATCCTGGTCATATTCTAAAGTCTAACCGTAGACCTCATGAATCAACACCTCATTAAGCGCTAACCATTACCAGGAAGCCTATTCTTTATCTGATCTAACTTGTGTGTGACAGTTTAGATTGCTGATTGTTAAACCCTTAGCATTAGATTATGGTAGGACTTAGACAAATATAGGTTGAAGGAAGAGTAGAAGAAGAAACCCAATCAAGGCCCAGACATGTTAATGTTTGTCGTACAATTGATGGTCATCAACACATCACTAACCTTAATACTCTTACTAATTATATCATTTGGCTAAATACATAATCATATTATCATTAATAAGCTTTTTTCTGCTATATGCACTTAAGCATAAAATTACCAACCTTGTATATAGTAGACATTAACCTTTCTTCGTCCATACGCAGTAAAATAAATTCAAGCTCATTATTTGTCTTTATACTTACTATCTGTCATTCTTTTATGCAGTATGAATAGAAGGCTAAGAATTCCAGCACCACAAAACTTATTGTCGTGACTCGTAACTACTTGTGTGTTGCTTAATTTAATTTATTTTTTTCAATTTTTTGGCCATATTTAAAAGGCTTTTTATGATATTTTACGATATGTTTTCATCAAACTATAAAACTTGATTTATAGTTTGACGTTTCTGTTTCCGTTTACCGTTTGATTTTTTCATTAAGAAGACAAAACTACAACTTTCCATTTGTCAATTTACATTTTCTGTTTACCGTTTCCATATACCATATCAGAAACCGAAACGTCAAATGGCGATCGGTGATGGAAAGGTCAATCTACAAATTGAGCTTATTAAAGGTTTTAACTTTTAATAATGACCTCATTATCTCTAACAAAAATTTTAATTTATTCTTGTAAAGTTATGTTTTTGGAAATTCTAAGTTTTTATAAAAAAAATCACGTTTAAATGGTTAGTCATTATGTGAAAAACTTTGATACAAGAAAAACATAGAAATACCAAAATCGATCAATTCGGCACAACTATTTTCAGGAGAGGAAAGCATATAAATATGCTTGAATTGTTTATTCAAATTGACAAAAATATCTTTCCCAATTCTTTTATTTTAAACTTACCTAACGGAGTGGCAGTAAGAGTGTAGTCATGATCCATAAATTGTCCCCAAGCGATGATCATGACGGTACCCGCGTGATCGTGGAATCCTTGATCTGGATGCAATGTTCGTGATACCACACGGGAACCAGGTAAGTGATTTCCAGTTACACTAATTCTAGGTTCAGACATTCCATCGGCGTACAGGGGCCCCATAAGCCTGTAATTATTACCAGAAATGAATACATGTCCCAAGTTATAAACACAAAAAAACCAACGCAAACGTCAAAAGTTAAAATTTCAAAGGTTGTTTGACAGCACGGGCTGTCAGGAGAGTGTGGCAATTCCATGAGTAAGAAAAAATAATTTATGCATGTGTTGCATACTATATTTTTTCCACGTACGTATAAATTTTATATTTTTTACTTCTAAATCATCCGAATTCGTTGTTATTATTATTTTTTTAAATAATATCTAATACAATTCTTCGCAAACATTGAAAGTTTAAATTTCGGATTACATTTAATGGCGGAATTTGTGTTTCATTGCATAAATTCTAATTAAAATAATTTTTAGTAGGCTACGATAATGAAAGGTATAAAAAAATTCGAACACTTAAAAAAATATTTTTTAGCATTTTATTTAGTCTATTAAAACGGCATGCTTAACTTTCATGACAATTTTTAAATAAATATTATTTTTTAGCCGCCGTAGCAAACAAATATAAGAAACTAAAGATATTTTATCAATGTGCATCTCTAGGTATCATCATATAAACATGAGTTCGCAAATTGCTTGTTCTCAAGATACAGAATGTTAAACTTGTTAAAAAAATATATATATTTTTTATATATCCTAAATTTCCTTTACGCAATCTTGTTTTAATTTGGAAATGTAATTTATGGCATTAAGGGGTAATTTATCACTACCCAGTTACATTTAATAGGTCCAGTGGCGACTCGAGCAGCAACTGTAGGAATATTTCTAACAAAAAACAGTACGCCACTGACAGTGTAAATGTGTGTAAAATTTGTGTACTTTTTTAGATTAAGCTAATAAAAATACAGCTTTAATTTTTTTTTGTTACTTGTTTAGTTGAGGAGAAAACAAAATCTACTTAAATAGGTACATATTTTTACACCGTATATGAAGCATTGCGGGAACTTTTTCATTTAAAAATTAGGTTTTATAACTCTGTGTTATTAATTATGTTACAACAACAATAAATACTTATTTAAATTAGGTTTTATATCCAGTCTAATTTGTTTTATTAAAATAAGTGTTTTCTAAATTTATTAGTTTTTGAAAACTTTAACACCCTATACCTTAAGAAAGGAAAATTTGCGGACCCATGTTTATACGAACTTTTTAAAAAATTCTGATGTACAATATATAAATTGTAAAGTGTGTAATTTTTTTAACAACATTCTGTAACACCCTGTATAAACTAATAATAAATGGGGTAATCATTGTATATTAATTATATTATTCTTAAAAAGCTAAATTTTACTTAATTTTATAAAATCAAATAAAGTAGGTATTGCTGAATATCTAACCTGGTAAAAGGTGTATTCGTTGCTCCCCATGTAGGATGCTCTAAGTTTGTACAAAGGCCATCGAATCGTCTGTATTTGCCAGCTCGACATTCTACGTTGGACAAATATGGAGGACAAACTTCACGGATTAAAGTTTTACTGGTATCAATAAGAGGTAAACCTTTCTCAATGTCTTCATAGGATAGACCATATCTGTAAATAAATAAATAAATTAATAAATGACGCCTTTTGTCATAAATAAAAAAAAATATTAATTTCAACGTTAAATATTAGGTTGTTTGTACTTTATTTGTAAGCAACATGCTTTATCCTCGCTGAATATGTTTGTACCAGTCATGACTACGACTAATCTTTATAAAGGTAATGGTCAGGAAAGTGGCGTTTTGGGGCGGGAAAGGCGAAGTACTTTTGGGGCTCCTGAATTTTTAATAATTCAATATTAATTTAGATGTTTTATTGGCTAAACAATTGAACTTAATAACAGTTTTTTTTTCGTTATTTTCTGTAAACGACATCTGACTTTTTAAGCAGGGGCAATATGTTACCGCAATAAGGTATTAATTGATTAAAAGTTTAAAATTATACGTATTATGTTTATAAAATATAAAAACAAATACAAATAAAACATTCTGTGGCTTTTTTAAATATTACCAAAAATTATCTAAACAGTACTAAATTCAAAACAAAACACTACGCCCATTAAGGCTTTTAATTGTTGGAATTTTTTGTGGTATCAATATGCTATTATTATTTCTTTAATAAACTTCATTAAATTTGTAATTGTTAAAACCTAGTTCAATTTTTGCATCAGGTGTCACTTTAAGTCGCTTTTCTAATACCACCATAAAACGACAGACAAGAGAATAAGTATTGAAAATTGAAAAAAAAGTTTTAATGTGTGCATTTACATACTTTGTTAATCTAGTGGTATATTATTACTGTTAATATTTTGTTTTGGGAAAAATACTTAAAAATCAAATTTAAGATGTTTTTAAAGAATAATTATTCACTTCCAAAGAGGTGTGGAGAAGCGTAACCCTTCGTACGCCTGTGGCTACGCTACTGGGTCAGGCGTAGTAGTCATGACTAAACTCTGTAGTTACATATCGTCGGCAATATCACGAAGTACAGGGGCGGTCATATCGACTTAAAGGTCCTCTAACCTCTTATTATTTTTTCCACCTTTCATTCTTTTTATAAAATTTATAAAATTACACAAAACCTCCTTCCCACGTTCCCACTCTTCAATTCACCACTCGGACCAACCTGGGGGCCCTCAATAAATGCCCATATTTGCCATTAGACATGTATGAAACACAAATAAAATAGAAAGGATGTCGCATCCAATGACCGCCCTTGACGAAGTGGCGTATCTCAAAAAATAGAAAAGTTGACTAGATTTAAAGCCGATATTATTGCTTAAGAAAAGTTGCTCCTAAAGATTACGGATTGCCATTGGCAAGTAAGATTTTGATAATTTTAAAGTTATAGCAATATGATAATTAACGCTTTTTATTTTATGAAGAAAAAGTCGCGGAAAAAATATCTAAAAAGCACGCTTGTGAAATTGACAAAAATGAGATTCGCCACGTGATACTGACGACCATATGCAAAATTTTAAAACGTGATTTATTACGGTGTGATACCGCGTTTTCTGTACAGCTATTGGTTGATAGGCAATACTTTACCTAATAAATAATAGATTAAGAATTCACTTAAAAAATGGAATCTGTACAGTTATTTTAATAAATGCCTTAAAATGGGATAAAGATGATTAGTATTGCTGGCACCCTGCTAAGGGACAGCTCTTCCTTTGCTTTTTCTAGATATGCCCTTTAGGACTAATCTAACTTTGCATGCTACAAACACTTAAAGGTAACTACTGACAAATCTTGTGGCTGCAATACTAACTAACTATAATTATAAATTCAACATAAGTGAAGAAGTCTAATTATTTTTTTAAATGAATAAATAAATAAATGATAATGGTACAGGACAATAATTCTTATTGTGCCAATAAATTTTAGGTTTACTTACGTTCGAGCTAAATTTATGGAAATATCCAGTAAAAGTTCTCCAACTGTAGCGACATCCTCTGGTTTCCAATCACCGTGGGGTTGAGCAATAGCTAAATGCAAATTAAATATTTTATTAAGTCTCGTATAAAAAAAAGCTTTCGTAAAATTTGTTATACAGTGCATTTCTTTAATGTCTTTCGTCATTTTATTATTTATATTAAAAAAAACTTTGATAACTAAAGTTGTTGCATAAATACTATATTTTAGAATAAAATTGACAGATGAAAATGACAAAATGGAGGCTGGACATCCTAGAAAAATAATTAAATTAAAAAGGAGGTCTTATCGTACATCATGTTTTACCTCTTAACGAGTACTTAATAGCCCTAAAATATAAAGTTAATACCTCAACCTAATACAAAATGGCGGTACTTTAAAAATAACTTAAATACCTAATTTAAATGGCCTTATTTCCGAAACTAACTTTATTAGTTTCGGTAATATGACCATCATCAAAATCAGATATTTAGGTTATTTTTAAGTACTGCTATTTTGTTTATTTAAATTAGGTATTTAAGTAATTTTTAAAGTACCGCCATTTTATAATAGGTGAAGGTATTGTCTTTATATTCGAGGCTTATAATGTACTCGTTAGGAGCGTCAAAATGATGTGCCACAAGACTTCCCTTTCCTTTTAACTTTTTTGCGCACAACATTTTAAATTTTATCTGCCAATTTCACTATAAAATATAAGAATAATGCATCAATATCAAATCCTGAATTTAAAAGTATTTTAATTGATTCATTTAAAAATACAAGGAGTTCTTTCAGTATCATTAATACGGGGAAGCAAATTTCCTAAGCAAAAAGTAAATGTTAGGCGTTGTAAGTGTTTTAAAGTTGTAAATGAATACACTTCCCGCAAAAATTATTGCATATGCTCTATTTTTTCCATAAGCTTCAATACAAAAACGCTGCAATTTAAATCCCCATATCTCTTTTAATAACAAGGTTATCAAGACAACTAAAAAAGAAAATATTATGGAAAGGTAAAGCTATAACTTTGGCGGAATCGTTGTTATTTACAAATAGTCTAAGATACATATTGGGGGCGACCTGCACCCATCTGTTTACCGGATAAAAACGATTTTATATTAAATATAGTATTTAAACAAATGTATTGCTACAGGTCGCTTAAAAAAATATTGTCAAGGCTATATTTAAATTTAAAAAATAGTCTAAACATTTTGGACTTACTCTGTATAATGGTATTTCATTATTTATTTTTTTACTCTACTTGATTGAAATTTTGAAAGATTTTAAAAAATTGTTACAATATATTGCTACATTTTGTATCATTTAAACATAGATATTTTATTAACTAGCCTTAGAAAGTATTTATAAACATAGAAGTTGATATAATACAGGGTGTGCTAAAAATTTTAAGGTTATTTTTTTAATTTTTTTTTTTTTGGCAATCCTGTAATCATATATCTTTATTTAAATACTATATTTAATATAAACTAGGTTTTATCCGGTAAACAGATGGGTGCAGGTTGCTTCCTATTCGAATCTTAGACTAAGTGAACAATACATCCTAGAGGGCGATTGAGAGTGGTATAAAAAAATAATTTTTAATCGGCCAGTATTAAATTTAAGATTATTAAACATAAAAAATGAGTACGGGTATACTTTATTAACAAACGAGATATAGTAAAATCAAAACAATTTCCAGTGCACGTTATACCCCCTGAGTGATGTGAAATGGCGACATGGTTGCCAGCTTGTGATGATAATACAAAAACATTAGGTTGTTATTATTATTTTTAAATTTATGCAAACTAATCAAAAAGGCATATTGCTAACAATTTTTAAATAACATTGAATTAAACAAGTCAGTACTTGTTTTCTTATTTATTTATTTAGTGATGAAAATGCAAAATAATTGCTCATAATAAAATCAGTAGATTCAAATAAACTGGCCAGAAAAATTTACAATGCCCTAATTAAATTACTTAAATACATATGTTTTCAGGGTAACAAATAATTATTGTTTGATTATATTTTGTAACAAACAAGTTTATTATCGAGTTTAATATCAAAAGGAAATTCTTACTACAACATAAAGTAATATAAATAATTTAAACAATAACTGGATCCAAAAGAAGTATTTAGCTATCCGATTAATCGGCTATTCAAATGCTTTGGCATGTTCACAGAAAATCAAAAGTCTGCCTCGCAAAGGTAAATTCAACGTTTTTGTTTTTAAAATCAGTTAATGCTGATCAAAATCACGGAAAAAATAAAAATATTAATACACGAAAAGACAACAACAAAGCCACAAGCGACAGAACATTTGAACAGAAAGTCGAACGAGGAAAAGCAATGTCGCAAAATAAGACGCAATTCAACCAACCTGACGATAGTAAAATGTGAATTAAATGATTTTTTCGGTGTTAACCAAAGGAAAATTTTTCTTTTCTGAATGCGTCAAATAACGACTTTAATATGTGTTTAGTACACTAATTAAAAGGCCAAATTATACAAATTGTAATAATTTTTGCCGAAATTTTATTCTGGTAATTTTATGTACTTGAGCGTCAGGTACAGCTGATTAATGACGTGCATCAGAAATTGTTTTTAATTTTACTGTATCTTCTAAATGTGTATCTATTAAATTCCCAAATTTTAATTACTCCATAGCATGGGTGCCAACTGGTCGATTGCGACTATTAGTTCAGCCGATCGTGGCAAAGCGAAAAATATAGATACGTAGAACACACTGCACAACGTTTTTACCACCTGCTGCACACATCATCTTGTATAAATATATAAAAGCATTTTTGTATTGAAGCTTATGCTTATGGAAGAAAATCAGCATATTATAATGCAGTTATTTTTGTGAGGAGTGTAAATTAAAATTCAAATTTCCGTTGTTCTTCTAATATTTTAAACGATGGTAACTCTTATAAACGTGAATATAACAATTGTAGATTTGCATAAAAGATAGAAATAAACTCTGCTAAGTGTGAATTTCTGAAAATGTTTAAAAGAATAATTCCGCCTGTACTAGCTTTATTAGAACATTATTTGCCCTTAAATAAATAAATAAAGTACTAAGGACAAATACTTAAAAGAAAAATCGTACTTACGAATTCTTTTTCTTGCATCCAAATAAGCCGCATTGACTGCATCGTATGTTATGCAGGTATGTTGTCCGTTATATTCTCTAAAAAAAGGGTTTACTTATTATACTTATTTTTAAAATATGTTATTTATTTTATAATCATAGCATCTGATTACTACTTAGCTAATTTTTTTGTATTAAATGTATATTACACTGTACATGATGTTTCATTTTCAGTAGTTGTACAGAGTAGGTATCTTGAAAACCGTAGTGAATATCAGATTCTAATACAGGGCTCTCAATCTCTTTTTTGGAAAAATAATGTGTAATGACAACAGTTCATGGTTATTGCGATTCATCTCGTAGCTACAGGGATATTTTAACCCGTTTTTTCAACCTTTTTTAAGTATGCTAATAGAGCTATAAATAAAAACTTAAGATAAGTTAATAGTGTAGTTTTTTCGTAAAATATTGTAGTGTATATACGTATTTTTTAAAAATTTTACTGGAAATTAGTATTTTACATAACTTTGGCTTTTTCTAAAGAAGGCCATATCAGAAAATGACAAAACCTTATTTTTAATAGTCTTTTTTTTGGTTTAGCTAGCCCCACGCCCCACTTGATATTTTATTTTAGATCAACTTTTTAAGATATTTTAATTAACTTACTTTAGCTTTAAAAAATATAACTTCATTATAGGAAAGCACCATTACGGTCATTATGGAAAAAATATTTTATTTAATAAATGAAAATAAACTAAAAACATTAAAGAATGTTAAAAATAAAAGAATTTTTATTGAAACTTGCAAAAAAATTACAAAACATATTAAATTAAATTGTTCTATAATATGTATTTATTTTATTTCCATTTAGTAAATTTAACATTTTTCTGTATTTATTAGTGCTTTTTCTAATAATAAATTCATAATTCTTAAACTTCTCTATTATTGTTATGCTATTTATTATTAATATAATGCAAGTTGTCGAACTATTAAAAAATACCTATACAGGGTGTTCCAAAATTCATGCATCAAGTTTTAATGGCAGATTCTACGTCGAGAATAGGGCTTAGTTTCCTATATAAACCTATATCTGAAAACGCCTCCTTTTAAAGATACAGGGTTATAAAATTCTAAGAAAAAAATACATTTTTTTATCATAATTTTTTAACCGCTCCAGATATTTAATTGGTATTTGGTACATTGCTTAAAAGCAGCAAAAGACATTTCTTTTATGAAATTAAAAAAAAAACAATATTGACGTCTGTAAAGCATTTGTATGGAATATTTCCGAACTTTCGCCGCTGATTATCACCAAACCCGTCGACTGACTACACGTTAGTTACAACTACAGTTGTAGTCGAAATTGGCGACAAGACGCCGATATTTTTGTAGTCAACTTCGACTGCAAAAAGTCGCCCGTCTAAAAGCGTAGTCAGTCGACGGGATTGGCGACAATCAGCGGCAGAAGTTCGGTTGCAGTCGAAAAACGCCCGTATGAAAGGGGTCGCTATTTCCATGGTTGTTAAATAACAACTGCAAGTAGCGACAATCAACCATCAAACGATCGACTTTTTGCAGCCAACTTCGACTGCAAAAAGTCGCCCTTCTGAAAGCGGCTTAAGGGTTTTAAATGTTTATCATTTTTGTCCTTATTTTCATAAATTTGTCATGCATCAAAGTGGTTTTAATTTTTTTATTTTGGAAAAAGCAGTGGCGCACCATTTTTTTTTAATAGTCCATACAAATATGGTAAGGACGTCACTGGTAATTTTTAAAAACATACAATTAAAGAAATGTCTTTTGCTGCTGTTAAGCAATGTACCAAATACAAATAAAATATTTTGAACGGTTAAAAAACTATAATGATACATGATTTTTAAAAAATCTTGAAGTTTTTACCCCCTGTATCTCTAAAAGGATGCGTTTTCGGATATATGTTTATAGAGGAAACTAGGACTTATTTTCGACGTAGAATATGCCATTAAAATTTAATGCATGAATTTCGGAACACCCTGTATATTTTTAAAGCTTAAGTAAGTTAATTAAAACAAGTTGATTATACGGGAGTCTCTAAAAATTGCGAAAAAAAGCTAACACAGATTCCTGAGGCTAAAATATGGTTGGGCAGAATACTGAAAATCGGTGATTCGAATACAGCGAATACGAATACCGGAAAAAGAAAGTATTCGAATACCGAATATTGGTGTATTCGAAGAAGAAAGAGTATTAGACGCTTGAATACCTGAATCGGTATTCGAATACTGGAAACGAAAAAGAATTTCGAATACTCTACTAAACCTATGATGACAAAATTGAAGAGGCAAAAAAATAATTGAAGAGCAAAAAAAAGGTCCTTACCTCCTTTTTCCGGTTTTTCCTGATTTTGCTTCCCTTTTCTTATTCTAATCATGACTAATCATGACTATTTTAGTATTCGAATACCACTTGTACTTTTCGGAATTCGAATACTCGGAACGCCACTATTCGAATTCTCAAAATATTCGTCGAATACTTCTTAGTATTCAAAGTATTCGAATACACAATCCCGAATACTGACCAAAATAGTGTTCTGCCGAATACCGAATACCAAGCACACAGATGTATTCGAATACTATTCGAATACCGGGCAAATATATTCGAAATAGGTACCTACTCGTGTATGATCAAATCGATTTCGAAAATGTTTACATTTTGTTATCAAAATTTAACCTAATTAGGTATTTATTACTTGACCAACTGCTATAACACAATTTAATTTAATTATGTTTATTTTAATATTTTTAATGCAACTTCCTAGAAATAACTTAATAATAATATGTAGTTACAAAATAACTGAAATGATATTACTTACAAAGTACTTCCTCTTAACAAATTTAATTGATAATCAAATTGACTACTTTTTGCTGGTCCACTTAATAATAAAGCACATTCACCATCTCCGTTTCCTGTTAGTTCAACAGGTTGATATTGAACAATTGAAAGAACTAGTTGTATTTGAAGAAAACCACAGAGTGCCACCCATGTCCCGCGGCTTCGACCCTGAAAACAAACAAAAATTATGTCACAAGTTATAAAATACATATGTTTAAATATCTTAAATATTTTTTAAAAACTTGTTTAGAGGTATTTCTGCGAAAGAAAATACATCTTTTCCCCAGTATTCAGGGTATGGATAGTTGCGTAGCTGGTAGTCAAAGGCCTTCGGGTAAAAAAACCTGTTATTTGATTGATGCCTTTTTTTAAATATATTTAAAAAATTGTAAAAGAAGTTGTGTTACGAAAAAGTTTAAATTTTGGTGACCAGTGTAATTAATTGGTAATAATAATTCGCGAGAAGTTGTATATAGTTAACAAATCTTCGTATCGACTCTTTTCTTCTTTCGTTATTTAATTTTTACCTTTTTCCCGAAAATGTCAGTAAGACGAAATACGGGCTGTTACAAATTTGAGGGCCACCATTAGGATCTCGGGAACGGAAAGATACAAGGTTCGATAAATTGGGGCAAAGTTGCGCATTTTTATGCTAAACAATATTTCGTTTTAAAAATTTAAATATTTTCAAAACCGAAATTTTGCAAACTGTTTTTTTCTCATTTTATTTGTTTAATGTTAAAAAAGACGTTATTTGTCATTGCCACTATTTCGATTCTATAAAATAATGTCATGAAATGTAAGATGCGACGTTTCGTCTTTCAGGCGCCATCACCAATTTTGTTTTTGGAATGGTCGGAATTGTTGGTTCAAAACTTAATAAACTCGAATTTTAATTTAAAATCCAACGATATATCGCAATTCACATTTATACGAGTTTTTGAACCGATAAACCATTATTTACTATTTATCCATTTAAAATTACGATTTTATCCCCGACGTTTGGAGAAATTTAGGTATGCATCCATTTTGTAGGACTGTCTACGATAAAGTTGATACGAGCCTTTGATTAAATTAAAAGTTTTATTTTTAATACCAATAAGTATGTTTACATTAATTCTTGTTTCTTGTAGCTTGTTAGTTCAAAAATAATAAAAAAAATAAATAAAGAGAATAATAATAAGTATTAATGGAAAAACAATGAATGCATATTCATCTTTAAATGTAAATTTTCACGAACTTTTGGGATAATATCGTAATTTTCAATAAAAGAATTATTAATGGTTTTTTGGTTCAAAACGGTTCATAAATAATGTAAAGTGTGATATATCGTTAAACTTAAATTAAAATACAAGTTAATTAAGTTTAAAACTAAATAGGTTGCTCATTAAAAAAACATTTGCAAAATTTCGCTTTTTCTTCGGATAATTCCGGAACGGCTACCAATTTTTAGTTTTTAAAAAGTAAATATTGTTAAGCATAAAAATGCGCAACTTTGCCAAAATTTAACTAACCATGTATCTCTTAACTATTCTAATGGTGGCTCCCGTATTTGTAACAGCCTGTATATTATTTAAATCCACTTACATACTACTCTTTTTTTAACTTCGTAGAATAAAATTTTTAGGCAGCAGATTTTTTAAATTTTTTTTTATATCTTAGAATTAGCATAAAACCCAAAATTAAATTTATTTTGTAATGTTTATTTTGTGCTATGCAAGATTTAACCTTTTATGGATAAACTTTTTCAAAAAAAAACTATTTATTACCGCTTGCAGTTACGTGATCGTGATCTTTGCACTACCGTATTGATTATATGTTATTGTTAATAGGTTTGCATAATCGTAGTAAACGCTTAAAAGTATTGTATAAAAATACTAAAATTATAGAGTACTTTGTCTACGGTTTATACAGGAACTAATATTTTGCACCGTTCTTTAAAGTAGATATTTTACATTTTATTTTTTGATAACAATAACTATATCGATAGAATCAAATAGAATTAATAAATTACTAATCTAATATCTTTGTTAATTCCCAGATCATTTGAAAACGAGTTTAATTTTAATAGAACACTTTTAAAGAACAACAATAATAAGTTTTAAATAAATGATTGACAGGGACAAATATAAAAAAGTGCTTTCTAAGTAAATCATTTCACAAAAAATATTTTTTTAAAAACAATTTTTTTTAAATTTTTGCTATTATTTTTGCGCTACCCTGTATTCAAATCAAAACGATGCACTTTAATGTTAACCTTCTATCGGATATAATAGGTATGTAATGTAAAACTTTATTTTCAATTAAAAACAAACCAGAAAATTACTTACTAAAAATAAGTTCTAGATAATACTCATATTTTTGCGTCCAAATTTAAAAGATGTATTCACAAATAACCCGAGACAAGGGGAGGCTTAGCCTTCACATGAATTTAACCATAAATGCGGCAATACACAATTTTTGTTTGCATTTATGCAAATATTACGTATTTTGCTTTATAGAAGTGCGCTACCCCAAAAAAATACCGGCCTTTTTTCTGCGTGTATATAGTCTTTATGACTTTAGCCTCCCTGTTCTCCAATACACGAGCCGCCATTGCATTTAGTGAATAAAACTTTATAGAAAAAATGTGTTAACAAAATTATTTTTTTATATTTTGAGTAGTGATTTTATGGTTCAATCTTTTTATGCCTAGCAAACAATTAAAATGAGATCACGATTAGTGATGAAATTGCCCTGATTGCACATTCAATTAAATATTTTACAAATTACCTTAAGTATAGTTTAACAATATCTTATACTAAATACATTAATTAAGGAGATGTTTATAAATATATAATTTACCTTTAGAAAAGCCTGTCCAAGTTAATAAAACCGAACCTTTTGCTTTATAACCCCATTTTAAACTAACCACACATATTTATATTAAACGTATAAAAGACCTATATTATTTGTTTTAAACGTTATGAATGAATAAACGAATAAATTGTTTAAAATTTTAATTTACATATTACAATCGTGATTTGCCTTTTTAGTTAGATTCTTTCCTAAGTCGGCACATTATTTAATAATATTAGGTATACAGTGATCGGCAGAATTAGTTATCCATAGGAAAAACTTTTACTTTATATGTAAAAAAATATTTTTAATAAAGTTCTTTGCATGCCCACAAACTAACAAAACAACGTTCAAAATTTAAATAAATCGGAGCCTTTAAGCACTAGCGTAGCAAGGAGCAGGGGGGCGGTCTGCCCCAGGCCCTCTGTTAGAAGGGGCCCCCAAATGGGTGTATTTATAGAAAAAAGGTATACATTTTTTGTTTTTGTGGTTAAAAAAACTTGACTTTTAGAAGAAAAAGTAAAAAAAGGGGTCGACCACACAAAGGATTTAATATAGTGAGAAGGGCCCCCTTTAAGTAAATAATGGTAGGGCCCCTTTTTGGAGGTAAGGACCTTTTTTTGATTTCAAACTATTTTGCATGATAGTTAGGGATCCCTGGACCATTTTTCCAAGCCATTACTAACAAGCTAATTTTTCGTGAGTAGCTTCATTTTGACGAGACGACCAACTTTTTGCCTTACAATCATTTTTGTTGGTTTTTATAAAACTTATTGTTTATAAGTACTTTTTGCGTAAATATATATTATTTTTCTATTTCTCTACTTTTCTTTAGCAAACAAACCAATTTAATTTGAAATCCAGTAATTATTCGCTAATATATGGTAATTTTTATATAAAAAAATCTTCTACAACACCAGAAAAGTGGCTATATTAACATTTTTTTATAAAACTGATTTATAAGCCATTGTTTAGGTATTTTTTGTTCCTCTACTATTCCATAGTTTGTGTTTATGTTGGATCGATTTTGAGCGAGGTTAGCAGCGCGGCTCGACCGATAGAGCCTTATATTGCTAACCTTGTTCCTCGCCGCTCTGACATAAACATACCCTTAGCCTAAAAATATAGTGGAGCGACGAGAATAGCGACGAGCAAACAGCGCGACATCGCGTTAAAATCAAACGCGTAAAATGAAATGCATGCGTACATAGTAACGCGACGAGTTTGAGCGCTCAAACTTGTCGCGTTACTATGTACGCATGCATTTGATTTTACGCATTTGATTTTGATTTGATGCCTCGCTGTTTGCTCATCGATATCCTTGTCGCTTCACTATATTTTCAGCTTAGCATACAAATTTACATTGAAATCCAGTAATTATTCGCTGATATATTGTAATTTCCTATGGTAATATACAAAAAAGGTATATGAAGTTTCTAAAAATTAACAGAAGGTTTGTTATGAAATGTAAGAGAGAAATATTAACTTCAAAACTTTGTGTTCAGAAATAACTAATAAAAAATCTGTTAATAAATAATTATTAAATGTTACCAAAGTTGTAGAAGACTTCTTACAAAATCTTGAAAAAAGGTAGGATACACTACACAAAAACTAAAAACTTGTCGTTATACAAACTTTTATTGTGTAATTTGTCAAAAAATACTCTAAGACTCTTTTTAAATCGTTACAAATGATACCTGTACTAGATATGTTGTGAAATTGATTGATCTAACAAATTCGTTAAAAGCCCATTAAATAATTCGGTATCAAACATATTTAATGGCTAAATGTCACCGCCTTAAAAAATTAATCACACATACGAATCTATAAGTTTCTTTTAGTATGTCACTGTTACACATATGAAACACGTTCACTTTTACAGTTACCGTCGACGACTTTTGTTTTATCAACTGTAATGTAACTTATACAAGGTCATATCAAACCGGTACCCGTACGCAAAGAAAATGTTATGCGACTCCCAAGACGATAATTACTATTCTTGGGTTAATTTTAATTACGAGTGGCTGTTACGTAAGATGTAACTATTCTCATTCAATAAATGTATTTACATTTTTTTATTGGGAATAAAACACAAACAGACCACATACAGTGAGGTCGCGTGGGATGAAACAAGTTCATTTAAAATTTAGTGGTTTGTTTTTAATAAAAACGCTCGAGCACATCAAATTTTTATTTTAAGATCCGGTTCTTTTTATAGATAATATACATATATGTATAGGGGTGCCCAAAGTTAAGCCGTGCTACTTATTTTTTCAAACGAAAACACATATTTCGTATGACATTTTTGACATCCAAATCAAATTTGTAAGCTTGAAATTTTTCTAGGATTTAGTTTATTCATAGTAAGCTTTCAAAAAAAAAAAAAAAAAAAAAAATAGCAGGCGTTTTCGATGAGCATAAGTACCTGCCAGGCGAACTGAAATGTGTGGCTGATTTGGATGGCCATATTTCCAAAACTAATAAAGTTAGATGTACCTAATGTGGTATTTTCTTAAAGCTCTTTTAAAGTTCTTTTTAACGGTGATACTGGTGATAATATACAAGGTGAAAAAAATAGTTTATTTTTTTAATGAGGCACCTTGTATATTATATTACAATTAAAAGATCTTAAAAAGAGCTTTAAGAAAATACAACATTAGGTACCTCTAACTTTATTAGTTTTGGAAATATGGCCAGCCCTGACCAAATCAGCCACACTTTTAGTTCGCCTGCCAGGTACTTGTGCTTAGCGAAAACGACTGTCATTTATTTTTCAAACTTAACTATAAATGAACTAAATACTTTAAAAAATTAAGCTTACAGTTTCAAGTTTTTTGTTTTTATTATTTTTCTAAACTTCCAAAAATTTACAGGGTAATGATGTGCATGGCCGATGACTGCCAGGAACCCTTCGAGTTCACTAGCTCTGGGACTACAACCTTGTTGGTCGACAAGTTCATTTTAAATGCAGATAAGCCTATTGGCAGAAGAGGTTGCAGCAACGACATTTAGATCCTTTGTTGCATTGCTTGTTACGTTGGATGTTGTGTTACACATGTCTGTACGCGGCTTTATATTTCATACCAAAATTAAACCGTGACGCCAGAAAATTAAAAAATAAAAGTATTTGTTTAACAGAGTATTAATAAACTTATTAGGTACTTTGACTGGTAATTCTTAAATAGGATGTATTTTTCAAATCTCTTTGTTTATTCGTTTTTATGCAGATTTTCGTTTATTTATTTTTTGATATTTACTGTACGTTGAAAATAAATAAAGCTTGTGAGGGGCTTAAGTCCCAGTTTATAGAGTATATTTGCTGAAACGACAAATATATTTTTAATGCTGAATAATTTTGGGGGCTAATCGCAGTCTTGGGTGGGTTAAGCCCCCTAGCCCTTCCCTTATTGCGCCTCTGACAATACGTCACTGATGGTTCAAAAACATCGATGTTTAGCATTGCTACTTACATCTATTTCCATATTCTACAACAACCACCGTAAGGGTTAATATCAATAATAATCGTCAGGTAATACCACGCTTAGTAAAATATTTCTTTGGTTATTTGTTTTAATATTAAAATTAAAATAATTTTTTCCCAAATTTTATTTTCAAATACTGTTAATTTAAATAATAAAATAATTTTACAATTATTTTAGTCGCTTTAGTTTTTTTGATTATGTCCAAAGCGCCGTTTTCCTTATTAGTGATCCAAATAAAAAAATTTGTTTTTTATTAAGATTTGTTAGGTTTTCGTATTTTTTTAAACAAAATTTTAATTTTTGTATTTTTATTTAAAAAATACTTACTTTAAATACCGCGTGTTGTTTTTCACACTAACGTAACCGTAATTTTCTATTTTTTTAATAATATAATAATAAGATTGTCATTTTGTAATTGTCACGTTATTTGCGAGAGCTATGTGAAGCAAAGCATTCATTTAACATAAAATAGCATTTACAAAATATGAAGTTGGATGTACTATTGCTATGGCCCAGCGAAATTGCTATAGCCAAGGTGGCACGAAATCATATATTTGCGATTTAGCTGTGTAGATATTTAAAATTTTGTTAGTAATAAAAATAATGTAATTTATCTAATTTATTTTTATATGAAATGTTTCTTTCTCGTCTATTACTCATAATTTTATTATGTAGAAGAATCTGAATATCCAGAGGACTTACGTTAAATGTTAGATTACAAGTTATATAATTTAATTAATTTAAAAATGTTTTTTTTATAGAAGAAATAAGCTTATTTGGTGCGTGATTTTACATCCTAGGTGGGCCGTGTTATTCAACCTATCGGGCTTTCCCACCAATTGGTAGGGTATTAAAAACGTAAAGTATTTTTACTAAAAACGTTTACTTACCCAAAATTAGACATACCTTATTATAAACAATAGATTTGCGCAATCAACGCCCATTTTAAATTTGCTGAAGTGAGCGGGGCTTTCCGGATCTCCTCTTTTTTAAACAAATTTACGTATTTTTTATTTTTGGTAAAAACGTATTATTAGAAATAAAAAAAAACCTTTAAATATTTTCATCATGACACTTATTGAAAATTATTTGCATATTTGAAATATTTGGTACTATTTCGTAAAATAAATTTAAAATAATTATACCTTAAAAACCAATTTTAGAGCACATATAAATTATATACGTATTTATGTCCCCAATTGACACATTAATTTTTCTAAAAGTTTCTGCATACCCAACAGTTAATGCAAATGTAACAACCTTGAAACTAGTCTTAGTATAAATATTCTATTCTGTAATATCAGACAACTTTTTTTTCTTATTTCATTTAGTCATATGTAAACCAGTCCATACAAAAATCTTGAACACCTACATGACTTAAATGAACGAGAACTGGACCATGATGTAATATTTTTTTTACACAAAGTCAGTATCGTAACAACTGGTGTGTTATACTTATTATCCTGAAACATTGTTAATGTACTTTGTTTTACTATATTATCCGTTATTTCACAAGTATGAGACGTGAAAACTGGCGCGACTGGCACTTTGAAATAATTATAAGGACAATAAGATCATAAATTCACTAAATTAGCACTCCCATTATTTAAATTCTATATCAAACAAAATTTTCCATTTCATTTTTCTTAATATACTAAATTTTTGTTTTTATGGAATATACAAACTATTCCACTTTTCTTAATTAATACAAGATATTTACCACTAATAGCTATTTACGTTACTAGACCGGAAAATGGTATTTTACGGGTCGACGAAAAATATTTACAGGGCGAGCCGTAGGCGAGTCCTGTAGTTTTGAGGAGACCCGTAAAAATTATTTCCGGTCGAGTATCGTACATAATTTTTTTAATTGACCGGAAAAAAACTGTGTAAATTTTTAGTGTTATATTTAAACGACAATAAGGACGCTGCTTCAATTATTTCATCTGGATTTTCCATGTCTGACTCCATTTTGGCAAAATGATGCTTTCTTTACTTTACAATATCTTGAACTGTCAAATAGTAACAATTGAACTCTGACAATTTTTGTCATGGCTAACAGGATTTTTGATATCAGGGACCGGAAAGTAAATGAGAGACCGGAAAGTAAACTAGGGACCGGAAAGTAAATTAGTCCTGTAAAATAGCATTTTCCGCTTAAAAAATTGAGTGGAAAATTCAATTTTCCGGTCAATTAAAAAAAATACGTTTTCCATAGCTCAGGGAGGTCAGGGAAGCCCCGCTCAGAGGGAATCGCCGTACAACGTCCTTATTTCCAAACGCAATGTCTAATCGGTCCGGTACCTATCATTTAGTACATAAATTAAAGGTAAAATGCTAACCTAGCTCATTTGCGTTCCGCAAAACCGCTTTTAATACTTTAGTTCTGAAAAAACATTTTGAATAATAAAAAATAAATAAATTGTATTTTATTTTGCATTATTAAAATAATGTTTTGTAAGTTTTTAAGAAGAAATTGCGTTCTCGGTCAAGACCGCCAAAAGACAATTGCTCCAGTGTAGGTGGCACCAAACCATATACACATAGGCGAATTTATTTTGCTAACCACGTTCATGACTAAAAACTTACTGCGCATGATCATTGCCCTTATATGGTATGTGGTGAGGCGTAGTTACGAATGTTTGCAAAATGAATTCGCCCCATACTTGCGATTCAGCAAAGAAGATATTTTAAATTTGGTTAGTAATAAAAATAATTTAATTAATCTAGACTATTTTGTAAAATGTGTTAAAAATTCTTTTTTACGGAAAACGTTTAGTTTTTCAAAAATTAAGCATATCCTTATATAAGCACTAAATTTGACTAATGCACGCCTTTTTTAATAGAGACTATAAGATAATATTAACACTTCACAAAATTCGCTTAAGTAAGCAGGGATTCCCGCTCCTCTCCCACATTTTTATATAAGAAATGGGTACGTTCATCCGACATCAGCAGCTTTTTGTAAGCACAAAGCGATTCAGCGGAAAAACGACCCAGCAGTTGGCAAGTCTCTGAACGCTTCGCTTATTAGTTCGACATTTCAGTTAAAAATATAACCAAAATTTGACAGATGACTAACAGAACTTCCCAAAGGTTGACATTTGCGCAAGCCCAAATAAATGCTGAGTTTGGTTAGCATAAATAAAGACCGCTTTGTAAAATGGACATCTGCTGAGTTCAAGCAGCTTGTCATCCGGTCGGGTGAACGCGACCGCTTACCAAGCAACTCAGCCGCTGACGTCGGCTGAACGTACCCAATATCATTCCCAACTTACTATTTTGTCTTTCTTTAAGTAGGTTATCAAAATTATTTTATTTTGTTTTTAATCATGTTTTTTAATAAATCGCAGATCATAAATAAATATATTTCCAGACCAGGAATTTTGAAAAACCCTACATCATTGATAAATTACACAGGTCCACAAAATAAAAAAGTTGTCTGTGCTGGGTATAGGATAAAGACTTTCTCATGTTTTTTTTTTACTGAACACGAATCTGAAGTCGAAACTAGAGATCAAACGGCAAAAAACTGTATTTCTGTGCAAAGGGGCACTAGCAATTTTTTTCAAATAGAAAGGGGGTTGTATTGTAGTGAATGGGGTCGTTCGGCTTAAGCTAGCCCTTCTCCCACTTCGACCTAAAAGATCTTCTGTGGATACCCTACATTAGTTAATCCCCTCGATTCCCAAACTTTTTATATCTTCTGGAGTCAAGAAAACTCCTTCCAGATATTTTAGTCTCTGGCCTGTTAATTCCGTACATTAGCATAGTATATGCTCCGATGGTTCGCTCGATCGATCACAAAACCTACAGCGGTCGTTGTCGGTCTTTCCCATCTTGTTAAGGTGATACTTCAGAGGGCCGTGACCCGTCAGAAAGTTAGTAACTATCCTGAGTTCGTTCTTTTGAAGCTCTAATAGCTTTTTAGTGTTTTTAGGCGATTGAGAGATAAATCTCTTCGCCTGTCTTTGTCCTGGAGCGTTATTCCATTGAGTCTCTTTTTGTCTCTGTTCCCATTCTCTGAGTTCTTCCTCGACCTCTCGTTATGCCGCAGAATGGTTCCGGTCCGTAAAACAGGGCCTGTGCACCAACTTTGGCTAGTTGGTCAGCAATCTCGTTGCCTTACACTCCTTCATGTCCTGGCACCCACATCAGCGGGGGTTAGGTAGCATCTCGTTTTTACCGGCCCTTTGATACCTTACTTAACTTTACTTTACCAGACTTACTAGACTTGTGTTTTGCTAAAGTCCTCATTTTTTTTGTTATATTCATACAACAAGAATTTTATTGTAACCGATAAGTAAGTCTGATAGCGGCATACGACATATTTTCTTTCCATTTAATGTTTTTTTTGCTACTAGATATTACACATTGGCAAATAAAGGGGCCTCGCCAAAGCGACTTCGCCCACGCCCATATTAGTCCATGCTACAAAACACTATGTTTATTGCCTTTCAACAAATAGCTGTACAGAAAAGGCGATATGACGCATTGATCACGGTTTAAAATTTTGCATATATATGTAACTTGGACAGAGTATAATAACTATTCTCCGGGCACTTTATATTATTTATATTAGAACTTGCTGTGACCTACATGTTTCAATGCTTAGATAAAAAAAAGCTAATTACAAAACACCTACGGTAGTTTTGTATTTATACAAATATATAAAAACCAAAACTTTTAGCATAAATGTAAGCACACAAATGAAAATGACAAAATGACATAAAAAGCTTTGTGGAGACAAAAAGAACGTATTCTAAATACAATATTAATGGCATTTTTTTATCTCTCGACAATCCACGAAGGCTAAAAGCCTTAATACTAACGTACCGTGAGTGTCTTAAGCGAGGTAAGAGGGAGTTTGTTGACACGGGACATTAAATACTTGAAGATTTGGGGGAAGGAAAGACCTTCGCGGGCAGCGTGATAAATCCCCCAAAGTCCGACGATGGTCAAGAGAGGGAAGCCTTTCTGTAGCTGAAGGATCATTAATAAGGCAAACAGCTCTTCTTTGCATTAAATCAATAATGCTAAGGGTTGTGGGGGACGTCATGCCCCAGATATGAGAACAATATTCCAAGGGAGGTCGGATTTGGGACATATACAAAGTGTATAAATTAGAAGGGAAAAACTTTTTGGCTCGAATAAAAAATCCAAGCTTTTTGAGGCTGCCGTGGCTATAGATACAATGTGTTTATGCCAGTTTAGTTTATTAAATTAATTAAAAAATAATTAAACTTATATTTTACCTACATATGTATTGTAAAAGTTTTAGAAAAAAAATGGATTTATAAAACAAACTACAACCATTGTTCTTTCCTTAATCATTTAAACGATAATTATCTTCTGTACTGTGATTATCTTGATATTTTATCTTAATCCTTTTTATTTACAAAGCCAAAAAAAATACACATTTTTGTTATTCAGTGTACATTTTTTTTTAGCCATAACAGCAACTTAATTTATATTAAAGATGCTAACAAATGATGAGTACCTTATTTACTTTAAATTAAACACAAATACAGAGTGGGCCTTAACTGTATGAGCAGTTTCAATATACAATAAAACAAACATTACAAAACTTACACATACAGTGTGTCTACGTAAGTTGGCGTCATATGGGAAACTTTTTTATTATTTATTTTACGAAAAAAATATTTTTCTTATAAAAGGTTCATGGGTGAAATCCTAAAATACGAGGATTGGCCGATTGGCCAAAAATGTAATTTTTGTTCAAGAGTAAAGTACCGGATTTTTACTAATATCGAAAATTGTTATACAGAAAAGATGTTTGGAAATAAAAATATCTTTTAATTGTGTATTTTCGTTAGTTTAGAAAAAACAATTGATTTTTTTTGCTGAAATCGAGAAAAATATAAGTTTGTACATCGTTGCATTGAACATTATTCCCATTTTGATAACACTTTATAAAAAAAAACTTTATTTAAAATTGTAGTATGAAATGTATAATCGTAAAATGTATAAAATCATTGCATCATAAATCTTTTATGCATATTTAAAAGTAATTTTTAATTTTAAATATATTTTCCCTATTTTTCGAGAGTGAAAGCTGATAACTATTGCAAGAGTCCCAGCTCTGCAATAATTTAAAGGACATAATGCTACGACCTCAGTGGCGCATTTACCAAAAGGCTGAGTAGGCTGAAGCCTATGGCGGCATTTTTAGGGGGCGGCAGATTATGCCTTATGAATAATTTTGGTGAATTTCAAACCTAGAATTGAAAGAAATGGAAGTGAGGACCTTTTTTTTGCTCTTCAATAATCTTTCTGAAGGAAAAAAGAAAAAGAAGAAGAAAGGGGCGGCGAAAATAAAATGGCCTACGGGCGGCAAATGTGTAAATGCGCCTCTGTACGACCTGGTTTTAACAAGATGGAGCCACCTGCAACACTGCCACAGTATCCATGGATTTGTTAAAATAAATGTTTTCTGGAAGACTCATCTCACGAAGGGGTGATATTCAGTGGCCACCTCGGAGTCTGGATCTTACTCCCAATGATTATTTTCTATGAGGTTACCTAAAATCAAGGATAATCAAACCACAGTAGACCAGCTTAAACAAAACATTGTACGGAAAAAAACGCCATCCCGCGACCAACTTGTCGCCAAGTTTTTGAAAATATGAAATTCCGGATTCAAAAAATCAGCGACGTGAGGGACGTTACTTGGAAAACATAATTTTTAAGTCATTAATTTTTTAAATATTTTTAGTTTAAAATAATATCAATAAAATATGTGTAAGTTTTGTAATGTTTATTATAATGGATATTAAAACTGATCATAGAGTTAAGGCCCACTCTGTATAATAGCAATAATTATTCTTATTCTATTTGTAGATATAATCAAAATAAGTTACCAAACTAAAGACATACTTTTTTCTCTTTAAATGTGGTGCTAAATAATTATGGACTAATTATAAATATTTGCCCCTAATAAAGAATATACTTGTTTCTTCCATACCTGGTTTGTTCTAGTTTATCGTTAATATTTGGATCTATGTATCTAGGTAATTATGTCTTTACCATATACCTAAAAGGTGTTACCAGGCACTGCACTATACCAGTTTATTAGATTGGCATTATGATAAACTGATTTAAAATACTAATAGGCTTAATAGGTTTTAGGTGCCCAAACAACTTTGTAAGATCTTTCAATGCCATTAATTTGTAAAGCGCTAAAACAACATATTTGATTATTATGTAATAATTATAGGTATTTCATGTTTTTGTGTCTAGTCCTCGCTGTACTTTATTATTATTATTATTGTTTAATGATGTAGAAAATGTGGTTTATAAACGTAAATCTCTGATAAAAATATTCAACAGTATTTGCCCAAAGCGCTTTTTAAAATATTGTTTTCTTAACTTAAACCCCTTAATAGGAAATCTGTTTTCTTCCAAATATCCAAGATGAATTTGTAATAGTGGCGTTTAAAACCTTTTATAAATTTTGGATTTTACCCAGACCTACTGAAAAAACAATTAATACCCTATCAAAAGCTGTTTACAAATAATTATTTTCCCGCAATCAAAAACAATTCATAAATGAATAACTGGTAAGTAACTCTGGTTACTTTAGTTTTAAACCAATAAAATACATTATTAATTGTGGTAACTGGGGTTACTGATTTTTGAACCATGAAATTCATTTTTTGTTTAGGTAATCATATCTTATGTAAAAAGAGGTAGTGAACATTTCGGAGAAAATCAATTTGACGTATTAGGGTCGGGCCACACATAACCGCATCGAGCTCGATACCACCGTGTAGTAGAGGAAAGTGGGGCAAATTAATTCGAAAAAATTCAAAAGCCACTGTTCATACCTTAAAAAATATAAAAAACATTTTTGTCAAGGTAAAACAGATTTTTCTACTTATCTCTGTTTCTTTTTATCCAAACTTTGAGTATGGTATATGTAAGTAAAAGTCTCACATAACCGCACCGATGCCCCACAAGTCCCGCATCGTAGCACGACCGTGTCTCGATGCGTTTTATTTGCCTTTTAATCTCGACGTTGATGCATCGTACGGTCTAAGACATACCCAGTCAATGAGCGAAGCTTTGAGTTTACCGGTCGTAATCTTTTATTTCAGTTTATTACGTATAAAAATATTAGAGTTAGTGATTGGTAAGTTGTTGTTGTGCGATCCACCTCAGAGCTTCAGGGTGATTTTCAGATTTTGCCTACTTTAAACACTTAATTTAACTTGTTTTCTAATAAAGCTATGAAAAAACTTTAATTAGGTTATTGATGTAGTTTTTCTGTAGCTTGTAATGTTATTAGTTAGTTTTTATGTTGGGCCGTTTTTAAGAAATTTACCAAACCTGTATTTTTTAAGGAACACCCTGTATATTTTTATTTACGTTTATTGGGCTTTTTTTAAAGAAGGCTATGGCCGAAAATAAGAAAACATTATTTTTCAATACCTTTTTTTATTTAGCTGTTCAACTTGATATGTTATTATAAATCCACTTTTATATTTTTAAAGTTATTTAAAATAACTTACTTTAGCTAAAAAAATATTTCTTTATTAGAGATAAGGAGCTGGCACGATTGCAGAAAAAAATGTTATATTTACTAAATGAAAATAAAATACATATGTATTATAGCATATTTAAAAGAACAAAATACAATAAATCTTTAAAATAAAGTGTTCTATAATATGTATTTATTTTATTTCCGTTATGTAAATATCATTTTTTCTTGTCTATAATAAACTTATCTTTTTCAACTTATCCAATATTGGTATGCTATTTATTATTAGTATATTGCAAGTAGTCGAACTATTAAAAAACACATATTTATTTTTTACACCTTAAGTAAGTTAATAAAAATAAGTTTAAAATATAAAACTTGATTTTTAATAAAATATCCAGTTGGAGAAGTTAAACCAATAAAGAAATTGGTTTTAAAAAATAATGATGTTTTGTTATTTTCTGTCATGGCCTTCTATTAAAAAATACGAAATTTATGAAAAATGCCAATTCTTAGTAAAATTTAAAATAAAGTCTACATAATAGTGTATATTTTTTAGAAGCTCAAATAGAGCCTAATAAAAGTAAATAAAAATATACAGGGTGTTTCATAAGAAAAAACATAGGTTGAGGATTTTTTCAAAAACTGCGCAACATAGAAAAAAACTAATAACACCATAATATTTTAAGGAAAAAACTACATAATTAACCTGGCTAAGGTTTTTCATAACTTTAATAGCAAAGGAGTTAAAGAAAGTTTTAAAAATGGCTAACATCTGAAAATCATCCGGTTGCTCGAAATGGATCGCAATAGCAATAAGCTGTTTTAACTACAGTTGTTTTCTTAAAAAAGTGGTCGAGGGTCGTATATTGGAATTTTGACATTCCTTACGGTTTTCGAGATACCCCGTAAAACCATCGAAAATGAAACACCCTGTACAGTGTTTTGCAGACTACAGTAAAAGAAAAAACACGTGTAATTTGATTGGTCCAAAGAGCTATAGACCGTCATGCAAAACTGTCCCCTTGGGGCGGTCATGGTTAGTTTTGATTGGTAAATCTTTTTTCTTTTTTTTATTTGGTTTATTAAGAAATTAAAAAAAAAAGATTTAACTAACCAGAAATGACCATGACCCCTAATGTGACAGTGTTGCATGACCGTTTGGTTATGCAAATATTTGTATTTCCATTTGCCCAAAAATTGCTTAGGCAAATAGAATTAAGTGATGTTTGACTGGGCAAATAGCATTTGCCTAGGCAAATGGCATTTAAAAATGAATTACACCATTTGCCTAGCCAGAAGCCATTTGCCATATACATAAATTACCTAAATTATAAAATTTTATTATTATTTAAACAAAAAAAAGTGACAACGGAAAAAATATTTTTATATTAACGGAAGAAAAAAGTTTGAAAAAAATAATAATTATCTTTACGGTAATTTTTTTATACATATAAAATCTGTTGGTACGACACATTTTGCCAATTTAGCTTCAGTAGATCTCTTAAGACTAATGCTACATATACAACCAATTCTGAAATTTCAAATTGACATTTAAACAATTGGTTAAACTTCACTTATCAAATTTGGATTTGACAAATTTTAACCAATTGTTTAAATGTCAATTTGAAATTTCCAAATTGGTTGTAAATGTACACTAAAACGTTATTAAATTAATTATTACAACGTGTATGCAGTATATTCTTTATATCCTACAAATGTTATATTTGCATGAATAATAAATAGTTTATTGCTACTGGTATTTATGAAACAAATAGGATATTTATAGAATTATGCAATTACTGTGAGATAATAGCTAGGCATTTATAGGATAATAAACTGTAAGAGTAATCTAAAATGTAATCTATTTTTATAATGGCAGTTCAATATTGTTAGTATTGATCTTCTTTATTGGCCAGTTGTTATTTTCAATACGTATAATAATTCAAAGTATTGCTTAGCAATAATACGTTTAGTAAATACTTGGTTAATCAATATAATTTTTCCATTATTGTGTAATTGTGTATAATAATCTTGATAAAAAAAACTTACCTATTATACATACCAGGTGTTAACGAATGTATTTAAACAAGCCATAACTCTAATTAGAGTATTAAACAAATTAAAATGAGACTTGGGTATGGGTAAATGGTACGGAAAGAGAAGAGATTTGGCATAATTTTAACTTTGCAGTGACTTCCGGGTTAACCGGAAATGACTTAAATTTTGAATATTAAATAGAATGACCTGTAAGTTTTAAAATTTTTAGGATTTCTGAGACAATTCTAAAGTCAAATTTTCTTGCTAAACGCATTCGTCGAAGTGGTTCAAACCGTATTCGAAAATGACAATATAAATATTAAAATCAAAAAAATGTAGGGTTTTAAACCGTTGCGTCACAGCCCAATAAGCTTTTAGGTTATGATTATTATTTTTATTTTTAGGGTTAATATGTACTTTAGTTTACACCGGATATAAAAAATTTTCACTTGCTATTTACAATCATGTTAAAAGTTTACAAAAAATGACCGAAACAAAGTTTTTAATGAGTTAAATTCATATGCCCGCCCGACAAGGATAACTATATTGTTTTTAAACCATTGTCCGAGATGTATTCAAACACGGTTAAACACGTGACGTATATGACCTCACTGTTTAGCAAGAAAATTTAATGTTTTTAAAAATATTTTAAACCGTATTAACAACAAAAAATGGCTTAAATCAGAATGACACATTAAAAAAATATATGCCTACTTAATTTTTTACGAGCCTTTTAAAATTGGATCCATGCGGCTATATTGGATGAAAAATAAGGACCTCAGGTGATCTTGGAAAAATATAATCGCAAAATTTTAGTGCCAAGTATAAAAGATAGAAATAAAATAAGTTAACAAATTGACATTTTTGTGTCTAACTTTTATTTTTTAAGCAGCAACCCCTTTTAGACAAGCATTTTTAGAAAATGGATTTTTTTAACAATATCAGTTTATTAAAAATAGGGACATAAATAAAGGATCATGACCACCTAGATGCAATATCTCTTAAAACTGGCTCATGAAAAATCCAGTAGGTAGACGTTAAATGATTTTAAATTATGTCAGAAATCTAAAACTCATGTAAAATTTATAATTGAAGCCTTTTCCGATTAAACCGGAAGTAACCAAAAAGTTTAGAAATAAATGTGGGAAGTACTCTACTCATTGCCTAATAGATTCGTTGGTACCCGGTAATATGTGGTGAAACGATACCTAACAAAAGTTGGTATCATAACAAGCTCCTAAATATACAAAACGAAATGGTAATAAAAGTACCAATTAATTTAAAACTAAAAGTCTTAACAGAAAGAAATATTGTGGATAATAGACGGGTAACAGCAGCAAGAAAAAAGTGGCTTTGATTGTTTCTTACCTATAGTAGGGGAGCCCAAGAGGGGATTTCGGGATTTACTACAGAGAGGCAGATTATTAAACCGGAGAATACCTTGTACCCGGTTAAGTATCTCCACTAGATATGACCCCGTATAAAGGGCCGATCATAAAAAACAAAAATATATCCCTCAGAAATTGTCGAGCGCGTCAGATTAAGATAGGGTAAGTTAATTATATGCCAAACAGTGTATATTCCACCAATCTAACAATTTGAGAGTGACGTAAAGGAAAGAGAGGGCTACAAGAAAATCGTCAGATTAACATTTTCGAGCGTGGCTATTTTTTTGTTTTGAAGAACAAAGAGGGATAACGAAAAATATATAATTCGATACAATCCGAACGATTTCTACAAGCCGAAATAATAATAGTTTTTTTTGACATATTTAAAAGTCTATAGCCACTTCCCCCACCGGGATTATCATTAAAGATTTTCAACCCAATAGGTCTCTATGGCGGTCGAGTAAATCCTCAATTATTTGGTAAGAAATTAATATTAAAAATATTCCCATAAGCATATATAACGTGATTCAGATATCGGCAAATTTTTTTATCTGTTTTTTGCGTTTAAAAAGAGCACGTTAAAAATGTATAACATTTGATCCAAAGTCAGTAAAGTTACAACTAAAAACTATACACTGTGTAATAGAACTATGGGATCAAAATTCAGGGGGTTATTCAGGGCAACAGTAGAAAACATTTGAGTATAGGAACCCATGTCCGGAAAAATGTCACTACGGCAATATGGCCCTAAGACGAGTTAAAATTCAGAAGAACGATGAATTGCCCAAAAAGAATTTGATGCATTTAATTTTTGTCTTTTTTACATAATATCATTAAAACAAAATTAATAAATAAAAAAAAATAATAAAATTATAAAAAAACTATTAATAAAATAATAAAATTTTTAAACGTTGATATTGACATTTTAATCAATTGTTAAATAAATGTATTAAAACCTATTTAAAAAATTCATTTTTCTAAATTTTAACGTGTCTTAGGGCTGAAGAGACACTTTTCGGAGGTGGGTCCCTATATTTAAATTTTTTCTACTGTTGCAATGAATAACCCCTAGAATTTTGATTCCACAGTTCTGAAACACCCTGTATAGAATTGGCTTAAAGATTAAATTTAATGAATAATAGATAGCGTTATGTTTTAAAAAATTCTTTTTAATAATCTTGTCGACGTCTTGTCTTTTACAGCTTGCATTATAAAAACAGCTTTTTTACATTTTTTTTAAGATAAGCTATTCGTTTTACCATAGCCTACAGACAACTGCAATGAAATGCAATAAGCAAAAAGAGAGATTTTTTTTAACTTTTACTGTTTTTAATTTGGTTGTAATAAATCTTCCACAAGCACTTGGTTTTGGCAAAACGTTTTAAAATTCCAGGTGTATCATTGGGTAAGAATGAAAGTTGGCACGACATCTGGTTTGTGTATTCATAATATATCCTATTATATATCATCAGATATCGATGTTCTAAATGAAGGTATTTTATCATAACTGTAAAGCTATATATATATATGTAATTATTTTTTCTTTTTATTATTAATATAAAAAAACCTTACAAAATTATGTTTTATTATATTTGTGATATTCTTTTAAAAAATTATCAGTTTCACTTTCCCCAGTTTGGTCACTGATCATGTCTTGAAAGAAGCCACTAGTATCAAATTATTTTTTAAATATTAGGTAGGTACATATATTAAGTATGTTAAACATGACTAGATTAATTTAGCTTAATAACAATTCTCTTAAACATAATGATAAAAACAAACATACCAAATTACTGTGCAATTATGCACTGCACATGCATGCAGACTATTGAACTTTGGAAAAAAAATGGTACCAATTATAATGTGCCTTACTTATAAACGTAAACAATTATACAGACTGTCCACGGATGGCAGGACAAATAAATAAACAAAATAAAGAAAAAGTTCCCAATACAAATTTTTGATTGTAAAAAAAGAATTGATTTTTATACAAGGTTCGCAAAAAGTGAAAAAAAAAAACATATATTTTTTAAAGAGTAAATTGCCCTAAGCAAGCAAAATATCATGAGGAAAGTTTATTTTAAATTATGTTTCTTATCGACAAAATACTAATACAATATTTTATTGAACTCCATAATTTTCTTACTCATATTCAAATCTTCATATACAGCTGGACAATTGTGTTTTATATGAATTTGTGTGGAGGAGCGGGTATTAAAAAGCAAATTACAATATATTTTTTTGTATTATATTATAATTTGTTCTTGATTACAGCAAAATTAATATAATAACTCTTTTTATTAACCTTGTAAAATAAATAAAGTTATTTAAAATGGTATTCTTAATAAATTTTTTAATAACGTTTTAGTTAAAAATAAAAAAAAAAGGCAGAAGAAGAAAAATCATGTTTTTTAAGTTTTTGCGTATTTTCTATACAAAATTAACATTTTTCTTCGTAAATCATATTTTTTAGAAGTAAAAATATATCAAGAATAACCTTTTATTTCAAAATAAATTTTAGGCAGTCTGTATAGAAATGAAATGACATAAAAGAATATACCTACTTATATTCAAATTAACCTTTTGAAAACAAACATCCAAGTCTTCCTTATTATCGACTATATACTACATTTTGACTTTCATTGCCTCGGAAGAAAGTGAAACTTTAGCATGACTTTTCTTTTATACTTTGGAATGTCCACTATGTTCTGTTCATTTACCTTATGTTTACAAATCCGATTTCGAATATATAATTAATTAACTTAAAAAAATCCTTGTTTACATTGCATTTAACGGCCATATTACCAAAATATAAAAAAATCCTATGCTGTAATGAACTGGTGCCCAAAATATACTAATATTATAAAGAAGAAAGTTTATTACTTTGTTAGTTTGTTTGTAAAGGCAAATCTGAAATACTGAACCGATCATGAAAATTATTTTATAATGTTAAAGCTACACTAGTTAGGAATGTTATAGGCTAAAGTTTATCATGATTTAACAAAAAGCTTAAAGAAAAATATAATAAACGCCCAACGAAGTGGGCGCGGGTCGGAAAGTAAAAATAAATTTAAAAAGCTAAGGACCTTGCTTTGTTAATTCTGCAATTACTGCTTTGCTTTGGCATTTAAATATTCATACATTCATCATTTTGTTAGTTTTTAAAGAAAAAAATAGGCAATGCAACATAAAAAAATTGCGTTGAGAGACCTCAATAACCACAAGATTTAAAAAAGGTTATGCAAACTGGTACAATAGAACTTTCATAAATTTGCTAAAAAAATTGGCATGACCTGTTAAACATGTATATTGCCTACTTTTAATTTTTTTTTATGAAACACCGTGTTAGTTCTGGTAAGTATTTTAATAAATATTTCCAATTTATCTAAAACTAGCTTTTACCCGCGGCTTTGCACGCGTTAAATTTTATCTTACCAGATTTTACTAAAACTAATCAAAAGTAACCACAACTAACCAAAACAATTCCCCTTTCCCTATATCAGCCAGCGTTTGCAATATAAGCGCAAAAAATAGTGTTTATTTACGACTTCACATTAAAAATGTAACCAGAACCAGTAGCAACCAAAACTAAATGTATTGAAACAGAGCGTGGTAGAGGGATCCCTCTGGTTGGGGTAGAATGCCTATGGATTTTGTGATTTTTGCCAAAGCTCAAAACCCATACTTAGCTAAAGGTTCAAAATCAGCTGCTGTGCTGGCTGCCTGAACTTATATATAATAAAAAGGGCATTTTTAACGTTAAAATAATCATTATAAAAATCCATTCAGTTAGAACCTTGTGAATTATTAACACGCGTCCCGACTTGGAACATTTCGCCAAACATCCGTCCAAACTAACCAGCCTGTTTGCGCGCTATTTTGACGCAAAAAAACCGACAAGTTTTGAATCACCAGCGAATCATTTGTCGAGCCTTTAAAACGATTTAAATTTCGTCCATCCGAATTCGTTCTTCTAATAATTTCAATATTTTCATAGAGGATATTATACAAATTTAACTAAACCCGAAAGATAATTTACTCTTATAACTGAAAGGACTAACCAGAACTTACCAAGCACATATATCAAACCTATTTTAGAAATATTTTAAAATATGGCAAATTAAATAATAATAATAATAATAATAATAATACATTTGGTATGGGTAATTGGTTATACCAGAATATAATACCATTTTTGGATTAGGGTAAATGACTCATTGTCGGTATAATTAATATTTGTTTTTAAAGACGCTAAAATCAAGAAATTTTTTCCCATCAATTTTTTCACATATATTATGTGTGTTTACCTTTGAGACATTCTATTGTTCATTATTATAGACATTATTGCTGTTTCATTGCGTTTTATGATGTAAATTATTTGTTACCATTATTTATTGTAAAACATTGAATATTTTATGATAGTAAAAGTATTCGAAATACAGGGTATCCGGAAAGGGGATGTCGTAAATGATAGAGTTGATAGCCTGTAGTATGTAGCCTTTTAATAAGTTCAGGAACGAATGGCACCTGAACAAATGTTTCTAACAAAAAAATGGACGTCCCTCGCTTCTGTGCATTTTTTGTATTTATTTATAGAAAATACTTTTTTTTCCGGACCACTAAACATAAAGAAATTTTTTTTTTTATGAATTTTATTAGGCCAATTGAAATAAAATATAAAAAATAGAAGAAAGTTGGTGCTATATTATATTTTTTTGTCAGCTATATACGTTTTCGAGCCGCTCAAGATGCCACTAGACTTTTGAAAGAGAGATATTTTAATCGAGTTAGGGCTAAATTAGCCCAAAACTACAACATTTTTAAATTTTATTAAACTTTGGTAAATAATATTTACCATAATAATATAAATACGATTAAAAAAACTTTAACACTTCGTATCTTGGAAACAATGCATTTTCGGACCTATGTTTATATGAACTTTTTGCATAAAATAAAGTCACCAATATGTTTTTATTTTAACGCAATTAAGAAAAACCCTTACTTATTTAATGTAGTTATCGTTGCGAAGTCCTTAAATCTACGTGTAAATTTAAAATCTACAAAACAGTTATAAATTTTGTCCACGGCTAGGGGGCACCTGCCGGTACCTGGCTACGTCCATGCTTACTAAACAGCCGCTTTTTTACTTTAAAAAGAAGCATAATAATTTAGCTGCAACAATATTATTGATACTGTAGCAATAGTTCAACAGTTATGTATAAAATATTATTTTTTTATTCTTAACTTTGAAGGTAAATAACTCCCGAACTAAACGCAATAAGACTTTTTTCTCTCTATCAGCCCTACTATTTACAAGATTACCTTTTTGGACACCCTATATAGTCTGTGTGTATTGATACCGTTTTACCTGTTGTTATGGTATTAAGTAAATACTATTAATTTCTAGTTAAACATGCGGCTAACACAAACTAATGGCGTAATTTTAGTTATTTGTAATATCTACAGTTGAATTATTTGAAATGTGTGTCACGCCTGTTTAATTGGGGGCATATTTTTCTTTGACCTTATGGTGGAAAATAATATTTAAAAAAATGGACCGTTTTAACACAAATATTTTTCCAACCATTATTAGTCAGTATAAATTAAAACTTTATCAAGTTTCAAACTTCTGTAAAGTAAAGAGTTGTTAATTAAGTAAAAACTATCTTTTCATAAGATAGTTTTTTCGCCGTGCTGCGCCGCGCCGTTAAGACAAAAATATCAATTAAAAAAAATAGTAGTTCTTTTAAAATGAAATTAAATTGTAATATCTAAGGGACATAGTATAATGTTACTTTCAATTGTCCTTGATTTGAAAAAAAACTACTACACTACTACTAATCACCATCGGTTTAAGGTACGCGCAGGGCCGTATTATCCATTAGGCTGACTAGGCTACAGCCTAGAGCGCCATGAAAAAATAGGCGCTAGGCTAGACAGGGAGGTTTTAAAAAAGTAAAAAGTTTAGGTTGAGGGATTTGATTTTTGGTGACTAATTTATCTGTGAAAAAGAGGTGCTTTGAAATGAAATAGATAAATAGGCGTGAAAAGGAGAAAACGACCTTTTTTGCTCGTCAGAAATATTTTGGTGGAAAATAGGTGCTCCGGGAATTCTAGCCTAAACGCCTCAAGCCGTTAATACGGCCCTGGGTACGCGTACTCGTATATACTGGGTTAGTAAAAAGTACTGCTACTGCAACCCTTAAATATCTTACAAACCGCTTAACTTACATTTACAAAATTTGGTATCTGGAAGATATTGGGTATGAAGAATTTGAAAGTGATATCGGCAATGTAGCCAGGTTTTCCAGTTATGTGCCACACGTATCTTTTTTGTTATTTTGTTTTATTGAAAATGGCCCAATTATTTTTATTGCAAAAAATTGCTCAGGCCAAATTTATAAAGTTCACAAATTTTTAAAATTTCGTTTATACTAGTTACTAAAATAAGACTGCATCACAGTTTCAGCAAAAAATACAAAAGCGCTCAAATTTCTCTAACCGCGTAAGCTGCGTCTAAAATCGGTATTTCGAGGTTTGGGCAAGTAAAATTCCACATTAATATCAGCATTATTGTTACATTTTTGGGTTTTGTGCTGCACGTAATTTTTTTGTTATTTTTAATAAGATGGCTAATTAGTTTTGTTTGCAATGAAATAAGCTTGTCAATTTTAGTAAGATTACAAATTTTCAAAATTAAACCCTTTATTAGTTGCCGAGATATGACAGCACTGCAATTTTTTTAACATTTGGCAGCAGTGCTGATATTACTGTTTAATATGGATGGTGGAGGGGAGGATAACCATCTGAATGTTTTAAAAAGTGTCTGTCGAAAGGAGCAACTTAAGGTGGCACTACAGTAGCCAGAGGAGATTTTTTAACCAAAGAGCATGAATTATTAGAGTGAGATACAAAATGAAAAAGACAGATAGATACAAAATAAAAAAGGAAAAAATACCAAAATCCCTCCACTGGCTACTGTGGCGCCATCCCAACTTGCTACATTCCGATTGCCACTTTTTCAACTTGTCCGCCATAAAAGATGGTTATCCTCCCCTCCACCATCCATACTGTTTAATTAGGCATGCCTTCTCTCTATAGGCCTAGGCGCCCTCTCGCACACTCGTAACATAGATAGTTGCGAGAGGGCGCATAGGCATGCCTAAAAACCCCTAAATACCAAATTTTGTAAACATAGCATTAAGGTCGATTTATACATATCTTCATGTAAGATATGCATACTTTTTTCTGTCAGGGACTGACAAAACGGACAAGGCAGGGATATGCATAAATCGACCCTTAGTGGTTTTAAATATATTTAGGCGCTAAGGTAATTTTTGCTAAAAGTGTAGTTAGTCATATCTAAAAAATCAATAAAGATACATTTTTGAACACTTAGAGGCTTACTAAATTTAAACGGCCCAATTTAATTTAATAAATATAAATAGGAAATTTCATTTAAAAATATAAAAAAAAATTAGGCGGTTTTAAAAATATTTAAAAGTTGCGGTTTTTACAAACCCTGCAATGTAATGCAGTAATGAAATGGACCTTATGATAAGACCACATTTAAAATTTTTTAGGGGGTTCCTTTTGACGAGTCTCCCACAAATGTCCATACTGCCATATATGGAAGCGGCGCTTTAACCCAGCCTGTCAATGTCAAATGTTTCGGGTGTCGGACTGGGCAAACGCGTCACTTTTTATATTGGACAAGTTTACCACAATGTTTTACACGCAATTTTTAATCGTAAGTGTAACATTCATGAAACCATAAGGCCCATTAACATGTTTTGGTTATCGAATTGGCGGGTTTTGTAACTGTAACTCTATCACTAACGATTTTTGGAAAAATGTTTAAAAATTGCATGTTAAACATTATGATTGGTAGGTGGTAGAGGAGCTTTCCTCGCCTGAGGAGGTACCACCCCACTCACCCTTTAAAGGACCCGTGAAGTCCTAACGGACGTTTCGGGTTCTGGGTAAGTGAGTCAGTTTTCCTTCTTCTTTCTTTTTTTTTTTTCCTTTCACCCCAAAATTATGTAAAAATGATGGCGGCACACCCGGGAGTAAAACATTCCGGAGGTAAAATACCCCTCCATTCGGATCTCCGGGCGAGGGATGCATCCGGGGGCCATCATCGAAAGTTTTGATTTCCTTTGCAAATATATGTGGGCTTAACACCAATATAAACTCCGTTCACCATCACCTTGAGTCATCTAATCCCCACATACTGTTTCTAACGGAGACCCAAATAAGTTCTAAAACTTCAACCAGCCACCTTCTCTTCCCAGGCTACGAACTTATTTCGTCTTTTCGCCCACATGGGGGCGTGTGTGCTTACGTTCGCAACGATCTGGCTCGTGCTCGAGTTTCTAATCTTGAATCGGGTAGGCCCGATGTCCTTTGGCTTTAACTTTCCCCTAGGTCTTCTACTAAATTTATCTGTTGTTTGTACCGATCTCCATCTGACAATTCCTATGTCGAATTCTTTGACTTTCTTTCAACAAAGATCGACAGTATCATTTCCCAGTTTCCAATGGCCGAAGTAATCGTGCTTGGCGATTTCAATGTCTATAATAAGGACTGGCTAGGCTCTTGAAAAACTGACCCTCAAGGCAGAGCAGACGAAATCTTCGCAGTCAGTAATTCTCTTACCAACCTTATTATGACTCCTACCTACTTTTCTAGAGTGCCAAACTATAGCTCAAACCCCTTAGATCTTTTTCTTACTTCTAACCCTGAACTTTATGAAGCATCTGTTACTGCCCCTCTAAGGTCGCTCAGATCATGGTTTGATTACTGTATCTTCCTCTGTATATCCTGAGGTAAATGAATCCATGCCACCACGCACCGTATGGCACTACAACTCAGCCGACTGGGATAGCCTTAGGAACTTTTTCGCCACGTACCTTTGGGACACTATCTGCTTTTCTTCCCAGGATCCTTCCGAAATCTGTAAGCAACTGACCGAGTCAATTTTATTGGGCGTTGACACCTATGTACCTCACACCAAGAAAACTATCAAACCCTCTAATCACAAACCTTGGTTCACTAAAACATGTGACAAAGCTAGAATTTTAAAAGTTCAGGCTAACAAGAAGTTTCTACAGGATCCTAGTCCAGAAAACCGATAGGCCAGTATTGAAGCAAGAAACCACTACCACCAAACAATCTCATAAGCCAAAGACTTCTTTGATAACCGTATAAAAACAAAGTACTTTCTTTCTCAAATGGCAGCAAATCCTTCTGGTCCTTTGCCAAAAACATCAGTAGAAATTTCTGTACCAGTTCTTTTCCACCATTAACTTTGGAATATGAAATTATTTCTACATCTAAAGGAAAGGCCGAACTATTTGCTAAACAATTTGCTGCCAATTCAACCCTTCATCCACCTGTCAACCATCCAATTCTAACTGTTCCCCCAGTTCCTCACAAAATGCCAAATATTACTTTTAAGGTAAAACACATTAAGCGTATCATTTCTTCTCTTAACACCAAGAAATCGTCTGGTCTAGAAGGAATACCAGCAATCGTTTTAAAAAAATGTGCTCCTGAACTTTCACCTATTTTAACCAGGCTCTTTCGAATTTCTTATGACACGGGTATTTTTCCAGACAGCTGGAGAGCTGCACGTGTCCAGCCTATTCCCAAGAAAGGATCTAAATCTCTTCCATCCAACTATAGACCCATTTCACTCCTCTCAATGCTTTGTAAAGTAATGGAGAAATCCATTAACTCGCAAATTCTTAGGTATTTAGAAAAACATAAAATTTTACATGACAGGCAATACGAATTTCGTCACAAGAGATCTACAGCAGATCTTCTTTCCTTCGTTTCACACAACTGGAACAAGTCTCTTGAGTTTCTAGGTGAGTCCCAGATCGTTGCTCTTGATATATCTAAAGCTTTCGACCAAGTCTGGCATGACGCACTTCTTAATAAACTTCCCTTCTACGGTCTTCCAACTAAACTCTGCTCTTGGTTCTCCAGTTATCTTTCGAATCGACGTATATCAGTCATTGTTGATGGCCACTCTTCAAGCTTTCACGAAATTAATACTGGAGTGCCTCAGGGTTCAGTACTAGCACCAACTATGTTTCTTCTTCACATCAACGACCTTCTTTCTTCCACAACCAATCTCATTTATAGTTATGCTGACGATAGTACTCTTGACTCCACTTTTCAGGTTCCCAAACCAATCTCTCAACCCGACTTGGAAAGCAAACGCAGGGCGATGCAGATATCTCTTTCACAGGATCTCAATTTGATATTGGATTGGGGCGCCAAAAATCTCGTTCAATTTAATGCATCCAAAACACAATCATGTTCCTTGTCGCGAAAAAAATCATCAAACACTCATCCTTTGCTTATTATTATTACTTTGAGATCATAAATATAAATGTTTAAATATGATGTTTTAATTTATTTAACTTAAAAATATGTATTTTATGCTACTAAAATAAATTAACAATTATATTATACTATTTTATGACCATTTTCGTCTTTTACATAGGGGGTAAATAATCTGTTTTTTATAATCGTAACTTACCTTATTTTAGTCATTTTAAATCATGGGCTTTTAGGATTAAATTTTACAAAAACCGCATGTATTAAGCAATTTTAAGCGGTAACAGGAGGGGCGTTTCCCACTCATTTTTCGATAATTTAATAAAAAAATCACAAATTCATAAAATTTGCTCAGAAGTAAAAAAATAGATATAATTTTAATTACCAAAGACAGCAGCGTTGCATAAATATTTTTTGAATTGCGATCACTCGCCACCGGAAGAAGTAAAAAAATGTTTCTTATCAGAAAATACCTCCTAATGCGTAATAATATGTGAAGGAAATATTATTAAAATATGTGAAGTCGTGATATATTCTTCTTAATCTTAAAAACTTTACCACCACGTATCTGCAGAGTAACAACAGTTACAACATTTTAGACATGAGTTCATAAAAAGTATTTTTATTAATTAACCCGGAAATTGCATCCTTAAATATTTTGCCTAACGTTTGAGCACCCTGTAAATTTAATATTTTGTAATTAAATGACTTGAATACCTCTAAACTGGATTAATATCATGGAATGTGTTAACTAATTTCATAAGAATAATAATTTTTATTTCTTAATATGATTTAATACCGGACAAGTTGCTCTTGACCAAACCGACGCGGTTCTTTGATTTTTTCCGGTGAATGGCAACACGAAACATGTTTTTGCGATAAAAAAATTAAGTATAGGAAACAAAAGCAACTATATCCAATACCGGTGGCCTTAACATTAAGATAGGTCCGCTTTTTACGTCAATATTATCAAAAGCTCCAATTATGTTATGGTACACAATGTAGCACCTTTTACTACTAGCCGTAAACAAGGCTACAATTTGGAATATAATATGTAATTTTCATATAGTGCATGTTTCGCTTCTAATATTATATAATTTTAAATCTAACGTAATTTTTAAAACAACATAATATGACTATATTAATCAACAATAAATTATTAGAATGATGTAAAAGAAAGATATTCTTTATTGGAAGCATTGATTAAAAGAAAGGAGTGGCAAGGTCGTTAGGCTATTCACGCCTTAGGGAAAATATGTATATTTATGTATTATGTATTATGATATCGCAGATGAACATGGCAGTTTATCGTACAATGTTTTCATATGTAGGTCATTTTTTGCAATAAAATATGGTTTATTATATTGTAGATGCAATACTTAAGAAATTTAAATGATGTGTGAATAATTTTTGATGCTCGGTTTAATTTAAAATATGTAATTGGATTTTATTGGTTTTTTATGCTCTACAAATGTGTAGTATCGAGATTAGGATTTTTCATTGGGGTACTTTTTTATGTACATACTGTCCACGAATAGGGTTTAAAAAGGACAAATGGATAAAAATTTAATTTTAAAAGTTATTTTTATAAAAAAACTTTGCCCGTAAAAAAAATAATATTAGGAAAAAAATGATTTTGTGTGCAGGGTTCGAAAAAACTTCAAAAATATGATTTCTTCCAAGATTTCATTTTTATTTCTGGGAAAGTGTCATTTAGAAAAAGTATTAGAAATAAAAAAATTCTAAATATTGTTTAAATAGCAAATTACGGACTTACTCTCAATTGTAATTAGGGCCTAATTTAAAGAGGGGCAGTGGCCCTGGGCCCCCACAATGAAGAAAAAGTACATATTTTATTAATATATATTTTCTCATTAGTTTGTTGTGGGTGAAAAATTACCATAAGTTATTTATTGATGAGGACCTTTTTTTTGCTCTTCAATTTTTTCTGGTTAAAAAATTTCCATAAAAATGAGGACCTTTTTTATTTGGCATTCAAAATAATTTTTATTTTTAATTGATAAGGACCTTTCTTTTGCTCTTTAATTTTCAGTTTTTTTAAGTATAAAATCCATTCAGTTTTACTTTGAGGGGGACCCCGCACAGGCTTATTGCCCCGGGACCCCCACACTACTAAATCCGGTTCTAATTGTAATGTTAGAGGTTTTTGACGATAGTTTATAAATAAAATTTAAAATAATTACTTTCTGACATTAAAAGCTATCAAGAATTTCCATATACCGATAATATAATGATAAAATATTTAAAAAATATTGGACATTTGGCTTTAATGAAAAATAATGGTAGTTTTTTCTTTAAAAAAGTTAAAATTTAAATTATTCTCATTACTATGCAAATAAGTATAGTTACAAAATTATGTATTACCATGTATTCGAATTTTTGGGTTTTTTGGGATGTTTTCTTTTATTTTGTTTTAGGCGACCGGCAAGTTCATAGGGGTCAATAGGGCTGAACAGGGTCAGCTCGTATACCCCGGGACCAGGACCGAAGCGGTCCCATTCTTTCCAGGCGTGTACCTAACAAAAAGACCATCCAATACATTATCTATTACTACCTACTTAATTAGGTAGTTTAAAAATATATTTTTTGATTTTTATTTTTAAAAGTAATATTTTTACGTTATAAATTACCTTGTGTATTCTACGGCAATTTTTATTATACCTTTTAGTATTTCGGATAAAGCAAAAACCAAAAACGAGTAACTATTTTTCTCTAAATAAAAAAATAAGGTATGGCTTTATGTAAGTAAATTACTATAATTTGTTTTTTTACACTTACACACATACATTTTTTGAAATACGTGTTATTTTTTAATTGTTTTAAAAGTACATTTAATAAAAGGCGTTTCAAATGCCCACATTTAAATTCAAGACATATCTTTTGTAATCATCTTAATATTTTACCAGCAACCTTATGATCACAAATTCTCCTTCATTTACCTTCTATAAACAACTTTCACAAGGTAGCGTACGAATAACAATTTTGTAATACAATTTTCTGACGATGCCGATGTACTTATTTCCTGAAATCATCTTTAGTAACGGGTTTTTCTGTCTGCTCTTAACTGTAAGTTTTCTTACGTAATCGTAGTTTAGCTAGATACCTTACCATAATCTTACAATATTATCTAATATTTTGGTAAAGTTCATTTTAAAGGTACATTATGATTACTTTAAATATAGGCAGAGGCGCATTTACAAATTTGCCGCCCGTAGGCTATTATTTTCGCGCCGCCCCTATTTTTATCCTTTTTTCCTTGAAAAATGAAGAGCAAAAAAGGTCCTTACTTTCATTTCTACCTACAAAATAATCTAAATCCACTAAATTATTTATAACTACTAAATCTGCCACCCCTAAAAACGTCTGCCGCCCCCTAAAAACGCCTACTCAGCCTTTTAATAAATACGCCACTGAATATAGGCACTTTTGCTTAATTAAAAAAAAACCGTCATCTGGCGGTTTTTTTATATCTACGTATATGAAAATCGCTGAAAACTACATTTGTTATTACCGGCGGTTTTTACTTACGTTAGGATAAATACCATAGTGGTTATATTTGCCTGTCCCCATCCCGCTATACTACTTCAATTTGCTTCTCCAAAGGGTGCTATTAACTAAACTACAATATTAAACAACAAAACGACAAAAAACTAAACGCTCATGGCACGCAAAATAAATGATTATTAAGGTTAGATTAACTTTACCCATTTTTCGGCGGTTTTTAATAGTTTTTATAAGCAAAACCGCCAAAGGGCGGTTTCTATTGATAAAATATGTAAAAACCGCCGGTAATACCAACAAAATTATAATTTTCGGCGGTTTTTATATATTTATAATTAAGCAAAACCGCCGGCGGTCATTTAGCCAGTGCCTTAAATCTAATACTTTACTGCCAGAGTGGTGTCGTACACTGAAATCCCGTATTTAAGTACGAATCTTGAATACCTCGGCTTAGAAAGTATTTAAATGCCGCAGTCCTTCAATACCAGAATTCAGTATTCATTAATACTTTTTGATGAACAAAAAAGGTCCTCACCAAAAACTACTAATTTTTGAGATTTCAATACAGGTAGGGATGTAAAATTAAAAAAAACATCGATATATCGATATTGATAAATATCGAGTAATCGAGTTATATGTCGATATTTTAGAGAGAAAAAAATATCGATATATTTTCTTATATTACATACTTTTTTTTAATTTTTTGGTAGGTAGTGGGTAAAACAAAACGGCATAATAGTAAAAATTAGGTTAATACTTTAGTTTTTTTTGAAATTTTACTGTACAACATTTTTCACACTTTTATAAATTTAAGTAAAAAAAAACGCTTTTTAATTTTGTCCCACTTACCACAAATATCGAAAATATTCGATATTGATATATCAGTATATCGAGAAGTAAAATATCAATAAAGATTACCGATATTTGTGTTCCGATACATTGATATTTGAAAATAATCGATATATCGTTGCCATCCTTACAGTGGCGGCCTTAACGAATGGCGAACAGGGCAATTGCCCGGGGCCTTGCGCAACAACCCAAGCATAGTCATCGTTTTTTTTTAATTTAAAACTTTTGATTTTGATCTTTAATTTACAGCTGTAATTGAAGACCATTTTATTGGCTTCTTAGTCGTCAAAAAAACAGTTGAGAGTTTGAATAATTATATATTCACAGAATTATAACAGTTAGGTATATCATTGCAAAACTGCAGAGGCCAAGGATATGATAACGGTGCTAATATGCGAGGTGAAAAAAGTTGTGTCCAAAAACGTATTGTTGAAATTAATCCACTTGCTAATTTTTTACCTTGTGGAAGTCAAAGCTGAAATTTCGTCCTAGGGGATGCGGCATCGTCTGGTGTTCAAGAAAAAAATCTTTTTTTTTGTTTTCTTTAAAGGTGGTACACTTTGTTTTCCGGCTCAAGTCAGAGGTGGGCTTAATTAAACCACTGTCTGAAACTAGATGGGAGTGCAGGGTGGCATTGGTGAAGGCCGTTAAATACCAGTGATATACAGATTGAGCTATCTGATATGGTACATTGGCGAGTAAAGCATCAACAAAGTAAGACTAATGCACCGCCTCTCACTGCACGTCACAGAATTTGTTTTGATATGTACGTACTCCTCACGACTTCTTATCTATACTTTAAACCTTTGCTGGTAAACAATTACAATAGTTGGAATAAAAATGTACACTACTGAACAAAAAAATAATATTATTAAATGGTATTCATGTGCGGTCAGTGCCCAAGAAGTCGTTGAACAATTTATTTTTACATACCCTGATAAGCCAAAAGAGCATAATATTATTTAAATTAAGGGCTAACCTTGATACGTTCTCCAATTCAGCGATATCATTTGAAATGATAGAAGTGGGAGATGCTGCGTTTTAGGTGAATTTGTTCTCTGTTTAACCTTTACTGACTAGTCTTTAGACCGTCTCCTTTTCGCGCATTGTCGATGAACGAAATCATTCAGCTCATGCTGTATGTGATGCTTTAAAGCATTTATCAGAAAATACAACAAATTGCCAGTTGGTCCGTAAATGCTATTCTATAGAAACAGAAATAACTACCTACGAGTTCGTAGTTTTACTTGTTATATGGTATGACATTCTTACCAAGATACTTAAATGTTATAAATAAAATGTGGCAAAGAAAAAACATGCACTTAGATGTGGCTATACAAGACCTAGACGCATTCACAAATTGACTCGATAATTATCGAGAAAATGGTTTTCAGTCATCCCTTGTAACAGCGAGAGAAACAGCCGAGGAAAATGATATTGGAAGACAGTTCAAAGAAGTCAGAAGATAAGGTAAAAAAGGCATTTTGATTATGAAGGGGAAGATGAAGGTCATGAATTGAATGCGAAAAAGATTTTGAAAATAAAATATTTTTATATCATTGTCGACAATGTGCGCGCAAGCTGCCATCGTAGATTTGAAGCACTTAAACATCATAAAAGCATATTTAGTTTTGTGTATCATATAAAAAGGTAAAAGGAATGTAGTGATAATGAACTTTAAAAGCAATGCAGCGACTTGCAAATATCTATGACAGTAGGAGAATCATGTACCTAATATTGACGGACATAATTTGTACAAAAAACTGAATATTTTCATCGGCGTGTATAAAGGAAAGGACGACATTATCTCGGTGCTGAAATACATAATAGAAAAAAAAATTACCCGAAGTTTACCCCACTATCGAAATAATTCTGAGAGTTATTGCCACCACGCCTGTTACAGTTGCATCCGCTTAAAATTATTAAAACATATTTGAGAAATTCGATGACACAAGATCGGCTTTCAGTCCTTTCTATTCTTTTAATAGAAAATGATGTAGCTCATTCGATAGATTAGTGTGCTTTAATTAAATATTTTAGTCTAAGGAAAAGCCACAAACATCAATTTTAAACTTTATCATCTCTGTATTTGTTAATTTTGTGAATCTTTCGAATTAAAATATTTTAAAACTTAAATTGTATTTATTTCTATAACTTTAGCATTTCTCGTCAAACATGACAAATACCTTAACCAAACAACCAGACCTACTTTCGCATCACATATTTTTCACGAAGGACAAAGGGCTCGCAGAGACCTTCCGCCTGTAGCCTCGCAATGGGTAAGCCGTCGCTGCATCTCTAAATACAGGGCCAAAGCAGGTATTCGAATACTAAAAAGTGTATTTAAATATCGGGATTTAAATACTAGGATTCGAATAGAGGTTCAAAATAACGAAATATGAATACAAAGCAAGTATTCGAATACTTTGATTAAACGGTATTTACAATCCCGAATTCCAAATACGGACCAAAAAAGTAATCGTTGAATACCGAATATCAAACTCACAGATCTATTAGATTACTATTCGAATACTACCCAACTTAACCGCATATAATCAAAGTAACGAATAATTTATAAATAGCAAAAGTAAAATATATTTACTAATATAAAATCTATATAGCAGAGGTATTTTATAACCATCTTTTACTATCTTTTGAATGTAAATTATAATGACAGAAAAAAGAGAATAACAATTTTAAACATTTTTGAACCAATTCAAAAAAGCGAAACGTTACAATAAAAGGAAAAGTTACTATTAAGCCACGTCCAGACTTGCAACACCGCTCCACGACGCGCCGTATACCCCGCCACATAGCGCGGACGTGGACGTAGACGGACTTTACGCACTGATCTAGATGGATTGCCAATGTTATTACCTGCGCGAAACAAAAGTTACATTTCATAGGCGAAAAAATCGGTTTGTGCGCAAGCAAGTTGAGGGTTAACGCACCTGGCGCCAAACATACTATCCGCATTATCGGAAAGAATTTGTCGACGGCGTCCTGGTTTTCTGTTCGAAGTACGGTAGCTAATGAGCGTCACGGTCAGACCGCGGACGGGGCGTACGGGGTGCCGGTGTTTATATTTTGCCACGGCTTTTAAGTGCGCATGTTCGTCCACCCATCCATTTGTTTACTGCGCGAGGTCGTAAAAATGCTTCTTGCCACTGCGGATCTAAATGTAGGTTATCTATGAATTTACGTCGTTTCAAGGTCTTGGCAAATGATTTGCCGATGATTTAAAGCTAGTAGATTTTTTGGCGTATATTAACTAGGAAGTTACTTTTTTTAGTTCAGATTCTTTTTCCTTAATACCTTATTTTTTAAATTCTTTTTACTAATAACGAATTCAGTAGTTTAGTACAAGTAACAACTTAAAAAATATTAAGTAACAATTTGATAATACTACGCCATTAAGGGCAAATTTTAATATGTAAACATTAAATTTAGACATTTATAAAACACGGGCAGACCTAAATATTTATATACTTTACATAAAAAATGTGGGGTCACAATAATAAAATTTAAATTAAACGATATGCCGTGTACTTTTAATTACTACAAAAGCAAAACCTGTGAAATTTGTTACAAGGACACGTAAAGTAACAGAATACTGAAGAAAAACGCTACTTAAGGTAGCATCGCACTTACTGTCTTGTTTACATCTGTTAAGTTAAAAGTATACAGTGTGTCTACGTAAGTTGGCGTCATATTGAAAACTTTTTAAAATTAATTTTACGATAAAAAGATATTCTCTACAAAGAGTTGTGCATGATCCAAAATCTAAAGGGCAACCATCAGATATTAAATTATGTCAGTCATCTACGAGGTTTGGCCAAAAATGTAATTTTTCCTTAAGAGTATAGTTACCTATATTTTTACTAATATCGAAAATTGTTATTGAGAAAGGATGTTTAGAATTAAAAAATATGTATAAATACGTAATTTTCCTTTAAAGTTAAAAAAAATTCTTCGGCGATGATGGTGAAAACTTAGGTTTGTACATTATTGCGAAAATTAATTAATTATGAAAATATTACAAGACAATTTTAAACAAACTTTTTAAATTGACTGTTATCAAGAGAAGATAAATTTACAACACACCAAAATCTATAATTTTAATTCTTACGCATAAAAATAAATCAACATACGACCATAACTAATAGTAGAGTACCAATAGACATACCAAACATAATCTTAACTTCTTTTACTTCCTTGTTTCTTATTTTTATTCAATATTTGTCTCCATTATATACTTGATTTAAAATAATGAAATACCTCTTAAACCAAACATATTTTACTTATTAGAGAAATATTGCACAGTGAAATAAGACCAGGCACTAATAATACCGGCCCTATTTTGACATTTGAGCTTTCGCAGATGCATCGTGGGATAAGGACTCCCTTACTGCCAGTGTTACCACACCTAGTACATTTGTACTAGATCTAGTACTTTTAATAGAATCTAGTGGTCTAGTACGTACTGATCAAAATCTAGTACGTTTTTTAAAATTCAGTGGCGCATTCAGCAAAAGGCTGAGTAGGCTGAAGTTTATTATGGCGGCGTCTTTTAGGGGGACGGCAGAGGTAGTTTAGGGGGCGGCAAAATACAATCGGGACTTAATAAATAATTTTGTGGATGATTTTGAATTTAATTTTAGTACTTACTTAGAATTGACAGAAAACAAGGTGAGGACCTATTTTTTTCAAAACTTTCTGAATTTAAAAACTATTTTTTAGCATTACCTATTATTTGTCACATTTAGTACATTCTAGTACTTTTTTTTCTGGAATCTAGTACTTTTATAAAAATCATTGTGGCAACCCTGCCTACTGCCTTTTCATATTAGCGAAAGACGGAAATTCGGGCGACGGACCAACGCTATCGAAGTGTATCGCAGAGTACGGGGAAAGTCGGCAAACTCAGGCTTCGTATAATTTTTTATCTCTCTGTCCGTCAAAACCGGCTTAGTGTGTAAAGGCGCTTAATAAGAATAGTGTCTGGCTTTATTTATCCCGGTTTTAGGTCGTGCCTTATTTTGGTCTTATTTTAACTTCGGAACTGTTTGTGTATCCGAACGGCAGTCGACCACAAAATTGAAACGTATTCAGAAGCTAAAATACTTAAAACCTTTCTTTTTTAAATGTTTTTCTGTAATTGTGTAAAAAAAACCCTACAACACAAAACAATAAAGAGAAACTATCAAAACTTTTTACTCATTTTTAGGTTAATGGTACTGTCAACATGATTTGCAATAACTCTAAATTTTGGGTACAGGCACTATTTAGGCCGGTATAAATAATACCCGAGCTTAATAAGGCAACTTAATTAACGTTAATATAATTAATAAATAAAAGTTACACTTTTCGGTTTTTCGGCTGTTGGCTGTTGTGTTATCAGTCAATTTGCTCCTACCATCTCTTAACCTACAGCACACTTTACGCTTTTAATATGGGCAATACAAGTATCGAGTGGGTCTTTTAAATACCCAATAAAAAAATTAAATATTTGTATTTCTAAAATATAATTATAATACCTCTTTCTATTCTTCATAGGACTTATTATTATTTAATTATTTTTGCATGCAACCCATATTGTGAATAAACATTATGGCATTTTTCGTGTTATAAGACCAGCAGCTCACTTTCGATATGTAATATCCAAGACGTATTTAGCAAACAATGCTTTTCTTTGAAATATATTATTTTAATAATACCTTAAAAGTAACAATCATCACTAAATTCTTTGATAAAAAGTAAGAAATGAATAGGTCTGCAGGCACGAATATCAATTAGCATTTACCAAGAGCTGCAACTATTAAACTACATAAACAAAAGTATGCCACCGAGTAAAATCGACAGTAATTTCGAAGTAAAAAATGCGGTTTACGTATGTAACCTTAAAACCAACAAACTATTCAGCCACCCGCTAAGTCGGAGAGTGGAAAAAACCCAAAAAGGGCAACTGGAATGTTACTGATCATGGCCTATTTGTATTTCAAAATATAAGACATATAGTCGAGATTAAGTCGAGTCAATGAAGCTATAAAATAGGCAATCGTAGAAAGTCCTCAATAACAACTCTGATTTTGATATTTTTTTAAAAATATTTTTATTTGTCTATATTATTTAAAATAAGAAAGCTCCCAGAGGAGGAAAAAAATATTCAAATTATTTAAATAATATACTGCCTGAGCAATAGGTTTTGGTATATCGGCCTGAAATGCAATAACAAAACAAGCACTATTAGTCACTCATGTTTACATGCCGGTATTTAGTTAGACTCTTTTCCTTACATTGCCCATGTAATTTGTTATTTAGCTGATTCAATATATGGTATTTATACAGGATGTCCAAAACTCTCCCAACAAACTTTAAGGGATAAAGTTTGTTGGGAGAGAGATCAGAAAAACTTCACATGAATATGTGTCCTAAAAGTCCTACTTTCGGAACTACAAGATGTTAAAATTTAACAAAAAAATGATTTTTTATCAAATCTTTTATACCAGTTCAGATATTTTTAAGAAATTTTAAAGAGGTCTCCTTAGCATGAAAAAAAAATTAATGGTACAAGAAAAATATTTTTTTATCAGTGTCGTCCGTAAGGGATTTACTGCAAATAATAAAAATAATAATAAAATAATACGCCACTGCATTTCGGATTTTTATTAAGTTTCAAACAAATTTGGTCCCTTGACTTTTTTTTATTTTATGTATAGTTGTTGAGTTAAAAAAATCATTTCTTGGCATGGTCAAATCGCTATTTATTTGGTACCTACATATATGGTAGTCATGTTAAGAGTACCTACTTAGTTTGCTTTATCAATCATTATATAAATTAAAAGGTAAAACATTAATGTACTGACCAATCTTTCGCGTAACAGAAATTTACTTTATTTTAGGAAAATGTAGTGGCGTAAAATTTTTTCAAAAAAATATTTACTGTATATGCCTGACGGACGACCCTGGTAAAAATTAATGTTTTTTCTATAGGTTTAAAAGGTTAAAATTCTTGTAATGCTTAGAAGACCTCTCTAAAATGTTTAAAAAATATCTGAACTGGTATAAAAGTTGATGATAAAAAAATGATTTTTTTTGGATTTTAACACCCTGTTGTTCCAAAAGTGGGACTTTTAGGACATAAGATCATATAAAGTTTTTTTTATTTTTTGATGAGGAATCACCTCTTTATGTTGTCGGAAGAGTTTTGCACATAAACAACGTATACTTTTTAAAAAAACTTACCACTTAAGTTACCTGCGGAAAGAGACAGATTTAAAAAATCGCCGAAACACGTCAAGATATTTATTAAGGGGAACGTTTTTACAAAAAATTGGACGGCTCCTCTTCAGCCCCTTAACCATAACTACTAGGGCTACCACCCCAAAATTTTTAAATGAAAAGAGGGTCACGTAATATAACATTTTAAAGATGCTGACGATTACTTTATAACCGTATAATATAAAGTCAATATTTTTACCTACTACAAAATAACGGTATTTTAAAAATTACCCAAATACCGGATTTAGATCGCCATTTGCGAAACTAATAAAGTAAGATGTACTTAATCGGGTATTTTCCAAAAGCATTTTTAAATATCTTTTTATTGGTAACTTAATGTACAGGGTGCATTATTAAAAAATATACACTTTTAATTCTATCCTGTATAGTATTACCATTAAAAATATTTTAAGAAAGCTTTAAGAAAATTCCACATTAAGTACATTTAACGTTAGTAGTTTTGGAAATACGGCCATCCCAATCAATTATTTGGGAATCTTTTAAAGTTTCGCCATTTTGTAGTAGGTAAAGATATTGACTTTATATTCTAGAATTATAAAGTACTCGTCAGGAGCTTTAAAATAATGTATTACTCGACCCCCTTCATTCAAGAATTTTGGGGTGGTAGCCCTGGGGATTAAAGGGTTGAAGGAATTTTTTGTAAAAACGTTTCCCTCGATAAATATCTTGGCGTGTTTCGGCGATTTTCTCAAATCTGTTTCTTTTAACAGATAACTTGAGTGGTAAGTTTTTAAATAAACACCCTGTACTTATTTGTTATTCCCCTCCCCTCTGAGAGGTTTTTGATTTGAAAACAAAAAGTAAAAAAATCGAAGCTGTTATTGAGGACTTTAATCGAAAAATCTTTATTGACTCGACTATTAATAATGTTTAATGTGATCTGAAATAAGTACTAACTAAAAGTTTGCAAATGTAACCTACACAGTTACAATGTCTAGCACTATAGGACCCAGGTACACGTTGTAGTAAAACTAGCTCCGTTTTTGTTGCAAATAATGTGCAGTAGTATTTAATACTTTTGTAGCAGACCTTCATGTAACTGTTTTTAATACTACTATAATGTAGTCAAGATTCGTTTTTGGTTGCTGTTGTTAGCTACTATCATTCACTTACAAAACTTTAGGACTCGTTCATTTTCATAATAGAAAATAATTACAAAAATTATACTTAGAACGTCAATAATAAACATATTTAACACAATTTTTGCGCTACACTCCTACACTCTTATAGCACACAACGCCTTTCGTTTTTTTGCCGTGTAGGTTTTCAAACCGTTGCGTCACAGCCCAGTAAGCTTTTAGGTTATTGTTATGATTTTTATTTTTAGGGTTAATATGTACTTTAGCTTGCATCGGTTTATTTACAGCGCTGCTTAAGTTTTGTTTCCTCAAGGGGATATACGCAAAAATTAGGAAACTTGTTGATTTATAACGTATCCTAATAAAAATGCATCGACACCCTTACTTTAAAGAAAATAAAAATTTGGACCACAATTTCGCAAGAAAAAAAAGAAAGCTCCTTGAGGTTGTTGCCTTAAAACAATCAAAAGCCATGAAACATTTTTTACAAGCCAGAAAGATTTAGTGAAAGAACCGTAAGTTTTTTAATACAAATCGTTTTTTATATTTGAAAGTTTTTAAAGTGCGTTTTGTTTTAGTTAAGTCTTATTTTGTTTTTGTTTCTGCAGAAATATATTTTAAAAAATGTTTTTATATTTATAAATTTTTAAAGTGCGTTTTGTTTTAGTTAAGTCGTATTTTTTATCTGTTTTTGCAAAAATGTATTTTAAAAATCATTAATTTAAATTTAAAAATTGAAAAATTTTGTTTTTATAAGAAACTTATAAAAAGGTTAATCAAACTATGTAGTTTTCATTTATAGCGTGGTATGATAACATTAATATCAAAGGAATTTTAAATATTTCACATTTTTATTTGTATATAACTCATTTTAATGTACTTGCCTTGGCGCCAGCAAAAATATTTATTAGTATACTGCTCTATAAAAAGTTAGACGTTCCCAATAATAGTTCGCCCCCCGTCCTTTAACCCTCGCTACGCCACTGCTAGCCACTTGAATATCCCTTTTAATATCTCACAGTAGTCCTGCATTTGCATTGGTATCCGTTTTCCAGTACGAATCTTAAAGAAAACGTTATTCACAATGCTTATTACTGACTACTTTTAGATTTTCTGGTAAAAAACTAAATTTTAATATTTTAGTGCTTTATAGGTAACTAAAAGAATATTAATCAAATCTTTCTAACTTTACCGTGTATACTTTCCAAGAAAATCTTTTACTAAATTTGGTAAACTTACTTCGTTAAATTTTTATTAGATTTTTTTAAACTTAATTTTCCTATTTAAAGTCTAGTAAATATTTTTTAGGATAATTTATTATTTGTCTTATTTTACTACCGACACCGTTAATTGTGGTCACACAAGAATAACAGTTGGTCCATATTACTACAACGGCAAGGTTCATGTAACATGTTCTGTTAGCCAATACAGTGAAAAGTGATCTACAAAATTTATAAAAATCTAAAATTTATCGTCGTGGCACAATGGAAATTAAAAATACCCGAAGTAACACTTCCTTAGCTGCTCTGAATTTCTCTGTTGACTCGTAAATGTATGTTCTTACGCAAATCAAAATTAACAGGATTATTTATACAAGTGTTTGGTATTCTATTCAATGTAGATTACAAAAATAAAAACAACAAAAAAACATATTTTTTAAAGATGCGGTAATTTGCATATCTTTTTCTCAACAATCTGCCCCTGTCCAAAAAAACTGTAGGTGATGAAACTGCTTTATGGTTTACGTGAGACAAAAATCATATTTTGAACACCCTGTATAAAGTAGCATAAAGAATTTTTTATTATGTATTTAATTATTTCGGTATTTAAACAAAAAACTCATCCTAAATTAATAAAATAAATGACATATTGTAAAATAATTTTAAAATTCAAACTTTCAATAGAGAACAATTTTTTGGTCGTAAAATAAACCGACAGGGTCAAGAGAATAAGAAAAATCAAAACAAACGTTTAAATTTGTATATGTAGTGCAGGGTTTTAATTTATATTTCACCATCCACTTACAGCAATAAATAAATAGGATAGACATAACCTTTTTTTATAAAAGTTTCACAGTTTTTTATTTATAATCTTTTGTGTAACAAATAAAACAAATGAACACCAGTAAGTTTTAAAATATATTTTTCTAAATAAGCCGAGAATGCTTAGGGGCAATGATGTGCATGATCACTTTACACACTCTAAAGATAGTCTGCGGATTCCATTTGCCAAATTAAATATAACAAAAAGATCACCAGATTATCTAGGAAGGTGTTATATAAACTACCCCAGTATATTAGAAAAAGTAAAAATCTGTAACTAAATAAACCTTACCTAATAGATTTAGAGTGTTATAGTTTGGAAGAGTATTTCTTGGCATAAGGACTTTTACATCAATTATGTTACATGTTAATTTGTTTGTTTTTTAAATTTTTTACCTTGTTACGTATTTTTAAATTGATATTTTAACAACTGTACTGATATGTTCTGTTTGTACTTATGAACATTTATTTTCTTATTTACTTATTGCCAAATCCATACATTTCTTGTAAATACCTTTGAAATAATAAAGAATTATTATTATTATTATTATAAAAGTGAAGAAAAATAAAGATCAAAACTTTTTTACATGCAACACCCTGTATATCATGTGACTATTAAAAAGTCCATTATATCTATAGTAGGATGGACTAAAAAAAAGATTTTTGTCCAAATCATTTTCGTACAGTGTTCAAAATATACCTCTGAACATACAAAAATTCGTGTTAAAATCTGAACGGCTTAGCCTTTATCTTTACCTCACAAAATAAATTTCTTAATTATAAATGAATTTTTACTTCAAAAATTTTAAAATAAATTGATGGTAATTTCTTGATAACTGTTGACTTTAGGTATGACATGGGTACATAAAACATAGTTAGAGTTTGAGGCAGAATTCAAAATTTAGTTTTTTTTTTTAAATAAGTTGATGGTCGTCACTTATTTTTGGTCCACCCTGTATATATGAATTAACTATAAAAAATCCAAAGCCGAAAATAAAGATCCAGGTGTTCATGCGTTCTTTCCAAAAAACAAAACATTTTAAATGAATTTGTTCCACACGCGACATCACTGATGATTTTATGGTAAATTCACTTTTCTTTACAAGTTCTATAAACTTCCTAAATAAATGACTTAAAAACTCTGTATATTAATAAACATTGGTAATAAAAATAAAATCATACCAAGTAAATGACATCCTTAACGCTTCCTTTTTATCACTGTGTCGCAAATAGATGAGTTCAATAAAGGCGCGCGCCCGAACACCGAAGAATACCAATCAGCATTTATCCACCATCGCACTACTAAATTAAAATGTATGTCACCGGGCCGATTTACGATAATGTTCTTGTAAAAAATACAAGTTATGTCTGTCTTAGTCGATAACAGACTGTTTAACCACCCGCTTAAGACGTTAAAGAAAGAAAAACCCCCTAACTTCGACCAGCTAGAATGTTACCGATCTTAGCCTACTCGAAATCACATGCCTTTATTCATTGCGAAATTAAGTTAATAGCCATCCTTGTGATCCAAATACTGGCCGACAAAAGTAAGAGTTAAGAAAGTCAGACACAAACCTATTCATAAAATAATGATTTATGGTTATTGATCCTGTTTTAAAGCATATGAATTAAAGATTAATGTGGCCCTTGTTTTTGACTCTGAATATTACCTAACATTTATCGTTTAAATACTTTTAGTACTCTGCATTTATCCATGTGATTTATACTTTTGTTTGTACGAGGGTGCAATTAAAATTTCTTAAACTGCAATCTGTCCCGCAAGATAGTACAGAATATTTTACATGTTTTTTTTTTTTAAAGTAAAGCTTGCATGGGACCTACACTAAATATACCTATATTAGGCTATTGGCGTAAAGAGGATCACTTTGGCAAAGAACATTTTTATTTTTAAATTTTATTCTTTCATACGCCTCTAATTATTAGAAAAAAGCAGGTATTTTTGCAAAATTTGTGATTTGAAGGTAAAATTTGATCAAATTTACAAAAAAATACAGATAGAGGATTCGCTACTAAAAGTAAGATTTTTTTCGCAAATTCCAAAATAAAAATTTTCTTAAGCAAAATCCTTTTTATGCCAGTAGCATCTGGTCACAGCTCTACAAAAAAATGTGTTGCCCTGGATATCTTTGCAAATGTTTATGTTTTTAAGTGTCCACATTTCAAATATATTCATGAAGGTACTGGGAGTGCTCTTTTTAATGATTTTTTCGGTTTTTTGGTAATAAAATTTATTTTCCCCGTTACACTTAGGCTTCTGCGCAACTTTTTCGCTACTACAAACATCACGTAATCCCCACTTTTAGATTCCAGCTCAGCTGACAACTCAGAGAGTGTGAATAAATTGTCAGGTCAGGCTTCAATTGCTGAATGTCCATTTTACTATATTTGAAGTAATGGAGAAATGCGGTAATTTACAAATCCTTAAATACTTACAAAAACACAAAATTTTGCCTGACTAGCAGTATGGATTTTGCCACAAAAGATCTACGGCAGATCTTCTTTTCTTCGTATTACACTGCTGGAATAAGTATCTCGAGTTTCTAGGTGAGTCCCAGATCGTTGCTCTTGATATAACCAACGCTTTTCACTAGGTCTGGCATGCCGCGCTCCTTAATAAACTTCGCTCCTATGGTCTTTCAACTAAACTCTGTACTGGGCTCTCTAGTTATCTTTCTGATCGACGTTCATCAATTATTGTGGATTGTCACTCTTTAAGCTTTCACCAAGTAAAGGCTGAAGTGCCTCAGGGCTCAGTACTGGCACCAACATTGTTTTTTCTTCACATCAATAACCTTTTCTCGTCCACAACTAATACCATTTAATAGTTTTGCCGACGCTAGTATCCATCACAACAGTTTTCAGGTTGCTAAACCAATCGTTAACCCTGATTTGGAAAGCAAACGCAAAAGATGCAGATATCTCTTTCACAGGACCTTAACTTCATACTGGATTTAGGAGCCAAAAATATAATAATGTTCCTTGTCGCGAAAAGAGTTATTAAATACTGATCCTTTACTTATGAGCGGTCAAGTTATACAGAGAAAAGATACCTTAAACTTGTTGGGGTTACATTTGTTGGGTCAAATACTAAAAATCAGTTATCCAATACGAATACGAATACAAATACCGGACAAAAAATCGAATACCGAATATTTGAATACTTAGAAGAAAAAGTATTCGAATACTCGGTATTCGGTATTCGAATACTAAAGAAACAAAAACTGATTACCCAGATTCGAAAATCAGTACCTCAAAACTTAATTTGAAGAGAAAAAAGGACCCACCTAACATTTTTATATTTTTTTCAGTTTTTTTACTCACAGCATTCTTCCATCAATAATGACAATTTCGGTTTTCGACTACTATTATTCGAATACTCGGCACTTCGGTATTCAAATGCTCAAAAAATGTATTCGTCGAATACGCAAAAACTATTTGAATACACAATCACGAATACTGACCAAAAAGTATTTTGCCGAAAACCGAATACCAAACACACAAATCTAATTATATACCGGCCCAATGTATTTTGAATACTATTCAGAATACCGAGTATTCGATTACGACTCAACTCTGACTGTTATAAACCCATTATATCTATAGCTACGGCAGCTTCAAAAAACTAAAAAGCTTGGATTTGTCTTTCGAGTCAAAAAGTATTTTTCCCCTAATTTATACACCATGTATTGTGTCGCATATCCGAACTTCTTTGAAATATTGTTCTCACATCTGGAGCATGGCGTCCCCCATAACCCTTAGCATTATTGATTCCATTCAAAGAAGAGCTGTTTGCCTCATTAATGATCCTTTATTTACAAAAAGGCTTTCCTTTCTTGCCCATCGTCGGGCTGTGGGGATTTATCTCTTTTTATAGGAACTTCCATTGCTTCTGGTCTGAAAAATTTTTCAGTATGATTTCTCCACTTACGGTTCCCAATCGAGAAACTTGTGGTGCCGCACGCATACATCTTTATACAGTCCAACTGGATAGGCCCAAAACTTTCCACTTTATTAGTTCTTCTATCCATAGAGTTTCTAGAGTTAAAATGTGAAACCTACTACCCGCGGAGGTCTCTCGCTCCCGCCCAAATCTTCAAGTATTTAAGTCCCGTGTCAACAAAACCAAATTATTGGATAGAGCAGAAAAATTGGCAGTGCAGAAGTGCAATTTATTTTAAAATCGATATTAAATTAAAACCAGTTAAAGAATAAAACAAATGTTCAATTTTTTCCCGAGTATTTCCTAAAATACTATGAATTTTAAAACTTTGTGGACAGCATATTATTAGGCACATAAAACCTCAACTTTGTTCTTATTTATTCGACTTCACATCTCTAACCATTTCCAAGATGCCAATTAGGATGGCCCATCGTCTATAGGGGTAATTTTTTTCAAGATTTTTACCTGACTACCCTGTATAAATGTTTATTTATATTAGAAAATAAAACCTACAAAAAGTCAACTTAATCCGACTAGAGTAACACATGCCGCAAGCAGGTCAAAATATTGGGTATAGGTAGGTACACAGAATATTATTTTATACAAAAAAATATTTATATTTTTCTTGTCAAAACAATATTTTCAAAATAGTTTTGCAAACTTTATTTGATGTAAAAATGCTCTTTTCATCCGGTCCTGCATGATGTTTTTTTCTCTAAACGTTTTAAAGAACACAGGTCTACATTAGAAAAAATATTTTAAAGCCGAAATTCTAAATCTAATAACTTTATTCTTAGCAGTACATCACCCTCAATATAATTATATATATTTTTTAATACTTTCCAAATTGTTTCTTTAAAGAAGAAGCATGAAGTATGACATTTTATTCGCATGGCAAAAGCCATTTAACGCTGAAAAAATATTTTTTAAGGTCAATTTAAACTAATACAAAAGGAAAAATTAGCTACTACGGACATATGCCTGTTTTTCTTAATTATTTATATAAAAATAATCATACAGCTCCTTCAGCAAAAAAGACGCCATTTTAAGACATACAATTTTGCAAAGACTTAATAAAATATAAAAACATAGACAACAGTATATCTTA